>CAJPDP010030757.1:0-10992 GCA_905336975.1 Bombina variegata variegata
CTTAGTCAATTTTTGTATGCGGCGGCAGTTTCTAAAGTGCCGTAAGTCACTGGCGACTCCAGAAATTTGTACTTACGCAGATTTCTGGACATCGCTGGTTTGTCAGACTTACGGCACTTTAGCATCTGACGACGCCGTATATGGGATAGCTCGAGTTGCGAGCTGAAACTACGGGTGGCGGGGGTTTCCTCGCTTGCGCCGCAAACTACGATCTATATCGGATCGCGCCCCTAAAGTGTAAAGTAATCTAAAATACAAAACACAAAATGTAAGTTTAAAAAAAATCTTATATCATGCAGTGCTGTATTGCACTGGACTTGTCTTTCCTTCATATGTAGAAATGAGAGAGATCTTGCAGTGCTAGAGAGTTATGCCCTTTTTCTTTTGACTATTCACTGAGTTCAGCCCCTGTGAAGTCTGAACTCCAATTTCTCTCCAAGCTGGAGAGCCTTTGAATATCAAAGCCCAAGAAAGTGCTATTGTTGCTCACTGCTATTGAGCATGCTGATTGCTGCCTGTCAAGTCCAATGAAGGACAGTGACATCTAAATTAAACTTTCATAATTTAGATAGGGCATGCAATTTTAAACAACTTTCCAATTTTGTTCTTTATATCTAAATGACTTTGTTTTTTTGTATCTTTTTTTAAAGAGTGTACCTAGGTAGGCTCTGGAGAAGCAATGCTTCTGCTAGCTACAGGTTGGCAGCTGCACATATATGCCTCTTGCAATTGGCTCACCTGATGTGTTCAACTAGCCCCCAGTAGTAAATAGCTGCGCCTTCAACAAAGGATACCAAGAGAATTAAGCAAATGTAATAATATTTGGAAATTGGAAAGTAATTTAATATTGTATGCTCTATCTGAATCATAAAACAAACAAAAAAAGGGTTTCATGACCCTCAAGATAGGTATTGCATAGTAATAGTGTTATGCTATTCTCTGCAGCATGAAAATACTCCAAATCTGGAACTATGGAACCATGCATTAGTTTCCCCTATATCTTTATGGGACAGTGTACTATTAAACTTGATTCCACATAATGGGTTTCCAATGACTTTTTATACCAACTGAAGAGTATACAATGTATGGGAAATTGTTCCTTTAGGTTTATTTTTTAATACAAACTAGCTTGTTTGCTGTTTCAAACCACAACCCATTGTAATGGGCTGTGCTTGCAGGGGTCAATTCTCCTTACATCGTCACTCTTTATACACACACACACAAAACCTCCTTATGTTATCTTTGTTTGTATACTTAGCAGCGCCTGACGATAAAAGATTCTCCTGCTTGGAATTAAATTGTTGTGCAGACTTCTCGGGGGCTAAACTCACTGTATTCTAAAAGAAAAAGGCATAACCTTCATGACTGCAATATCTCTCACAAAATTCTAGACAGGCAAATTTTCATATACTTGTCTAAGGGGCGTTCCCTGCATTTCTGTATGTGAAAGACAAGCCAAGTTCATTATAGCCCTGCATGACATGAGAGTTTTGTTACACTAACACTATGTGGCTGATTTATTAAAGTGCGAGTGGACATGGGCTTTAGCTAGCGGTGTCATTCTATCCGATCGTATGTGATCGGATGGATTGCTGTCCGCCGCCGCAGAGGTAGCAGTGAACTGGTGAACTGCTTGTGCAATGCCGCCCCCTGCAGATTCACGGCCAATTGGCCGCTAGCGGGGGGCTGTCATTCAGCCTGATTGTAAAGGATAGGGCAGATTGAAGACCGCAGCCTCAGAGGTAGCGGACAAGTTATGGAGCAGACAAGTTATGGAGCAGCTGTTTCCGGGGAGCCTGAAGGCTCGCGTGGAAACAAGGGGAACAAGGGCCATTCGGCCCTTGTTAAATCAACCCCCATATGTCAGCCTCAGGTGTTTTCCTGATTACTTCTTTCACCCCTATGAAATTCTGTATCCCAGAGAGCCTCATTACTTTCTTTGAAAGTCATCTCTCTGGGACTTCCAGGTTCTGTCCTTTTTCTTATAGAATTAAGCAAGTTCAGCCCCTGTGAAGTCTACACTATAATTTATCTCCAAATTGGAGAAACTTTTTATCGGGCCCATAGAAAGTAATGAAGCTCTCTGGGAAATTGAAGCTGTCAGTTTTATTTTAAATAGAAGACATACAAATTGCAATGTAATTTGTTAAATATACACATAAATATACACGTTATTTAGAAACGGTGAAAGCATAATCAGAAATTGTAAAATCCCAATCCTAAATATGCTTCTGTACACAAAGCAAAATACAAAATAGAAAGTGCAAAAATATAATATTACTTAAAGGACCACTCAAGTCAAAATTAAACTTTCATAAGTCAAAAATAGCACACAATTTTAAACAACTTTTAAATTCACTTCCATTATCTATATATGCATTTTTTTTATAAGCACACTTTCTGAGGCACCAGCTCATACTGAACATCATTCACATAATGATTCACATAATGTACGTATATGCATTTTGTGATTGGCTAATAACTGTCACGTGATGCAGTGGGAAGGAAAATAAAACAAACAAAAGAAGACTTCCGATGGGCGTGGAGACTGGAAGGCAGCAGCACAGCGGAGCTCCGTGACATATGCAACTTAAAGCTTTCTAGTGTGCCTTCCCGGTTGCCCCCGCACTTCTTGCCAAGAGAGCAGCTGGCATTGCTGCAGCTACACTTTGGCCGAATTGTGGCAGACGCAGGACTATAACATCGGTCCTAGTCCACGGAACGTACAAGGGAGTGCTGTGACGCAAAACTGTGCCATTTTGGGCAGAGGCTCCAGAGATCTCCTCCTCATACCGTTGCGGCTGAGACTTAGAGCCTGCATTGATGCCTGGGTGAGTGAGGGGACCGCTTGCACCGGAACAAGCAGCAAGACAAGCACCGGTCATCAGTTATATATGGAGGGGTGAATAGGATAAGCTGGCAGAACATTGGGGCCCAGCTTGAGCAGCCATTGGTCTCATCTGGAATACAGCTCCGTTACCCAGCCCACACATAGTGCACCTGGTTCGGGCCGCCATTTGATATTGCTGTGTGGGGAGGAGGGTAGACAGCAGTGGGATACTGTTACAAAGGGTTCTGCAGTACTGGACTTTACTACCTGCCTTACCACCTTGGGAGGCACTGTGTCTGGG
Organism: Bombina variegata variegata; assembly: GCA_905336975.1. NCBI lineage: Eukaryota > Metazoa > Chordata > Amphibia > Anura > Bombinatoridae > Bombina > Bombina variegata. The sequence continues at coordinate 3,132 of CAJPDP010030757.1, forward strand.
GCCCCATCTATACATAACAATCAAGGGTTTCATAACCTCCACATAGAGGAATCAACAGGAGTTTACTGTTCTCCCCTGACTCTTTCGCAGCACACTCTATCCCATGCTGTGTGTGTAATTGCGTGGCTCCTTTCCAAGCTCATCAGATAACATATAAGGAGAGTATATCACTTAAGAGTGTATAGTATGCTAACATTATGTACAGCCAGTTTGATAGAATCTTGTTGAACCACTGTCCTTGCTATAATAAAACCTCTCCATATATTTATCTCATCTACTGCAGCCTATAAGGACATGGTCCCTGCATATACAGTTCTAAATATCTGTTTTGGTTCTCCTTGTGTGTGTTCTGGGATCAGCTTCAGTGTTCTGAACTAACTGGATAGCGCCATCTGCTGTTCGGTTCTGGATATCTCATCAGAGGGAACAGATTAATAACAACAACTTTTTGCCTTTGTTCTATGAAAGTCAACGAATACTTTCAAAGACTGTCTCAGTCTGTAACAGACGCTATGAGTCAAAGACTTAAAACACAGGAAAGAAAAACTCGACATGCTGCGGATATACATGCAGCGCACTCTCCTCAGATAGAAAATGGAAATGGTTCTCCAGGGGACCATGGCTCTCTACTGCAAGATTTCAAGGATTTTTTCTACCAAAAATGGATTCCCTACAGGCGGGTATGGACACGCTAACCAGAGAAGTTAAAGTATTTTCTACGTGCCTCATGGCTGCCGAACAAAGGATCTCAGGAGTCGAAGACAGACAACAGGAATTAGATGGCTCTCTTAAAAATCTATTAAAGCAGAATTAATACTTACAAGAGATGGTGGAGGACTTACGTATAACTTACGTATAGTTGGAGTGCCTGAAACAGTTAAAGACAAAGACCTAATAAACTTCAGTTCATCCACGCTTCCTAAACTTCTAGGAATGTCTCCAGATTACTAGCCAATTGACATTGAAAGAGCGCATCGGATAGGCCCTGACAGACACCTGGGTAACCGCCAAGTCAAATGCCTGAACTATCAGGACAATTTGGCTATCCTGAGAGCTTACAGAGCAGCTAAAGAGGTTTAATTCGAGGAGCATCGTCTTCCGCTTTCTCAGGACTTTTCAGCGGACGTTACCAGAAGACACAAATATTTTGCACCACTATGTTCCCAACTGCATGAACAGGGTCTTCAGGTGGCCCTTCTTTTTCCTGCTAAATTGAAACTCCAAACGACCTCTGGGCCTAAGATCTTTTATTTGCCTGCATCAGTGCAGGTCTACTTGGCTTCCGAAAAAAGACAGGACAATGGTTGAGGCCATATTACTGAGTATTTGTGATGATATCTTTTTCATAAATCTTGTCCTATCAGAAAATGCATAATATTTTATACATGCATATAATAGTTTTCTTTACACTTTCTATTTCAGAGAGTATGTATTGTTTGCAATGTAAGTTGTTGTCAAGAGGATGCAGGGATGACCTGCGTTGGTTTTATAACCCATACAGTGAATGTATACAGCTCACTTAGTTGCAGCTTTTTTCTTTCTTTAAGTTACTACTGCTCCTCATATATTGCCTTATGGATATCACTGTGTTGCATAGGGAATGGAGTCTTTGATCTATTGTTGTTAACACAGAAATTACACAGCCTACTAGCCCTGCACCTTATCTACAAGTGTTATGGGGAAAAAATGTATTTAACCTCCAATTTTCATATGCCCCTTCTCCAATTATCAGTCCTCATTTATCGTTCCATTCTTGGCTTAAGCTGGGCGTTATAGTACTTTCCTATTATGGACACGGGCACCCTCTCCTTTATATTTTGCAACTGGGTCACACCTTAAAGGCTTCTGTGACATCCCTATATCACAAAAGGGTGAGACCCCCAAGATCAAGGACTTATCTGTTTAGACATATAATACAATCACACTACATTCCTTTACATTATTACATATACACTTCCAGGCATGGCGTCCTTTGCACAATAGAGAATTATATTGGAATTTGTCAACTAAGGTGGCCTAACTATGTCTATGATGTTTTTTTGTTTGTACCCTTTTTATCGTCATTTCTAATTACTGCTTCATTTTCTTTTCATTATCAGGGTGTCTCAGGAGTGCTTGCAGTTTCGCCCCCCGCAGGCCATACATATCAAGGATACATTCCTACATCTCCTAACAGTAAGTACCTCTGTTTGCTTCACATGTCTTGCTGCCCCTGGGAGGACTGATGGTGAGAATCCCATACAAGACCAAGTGAGAGTGTTGCTGAGGCTGCTTGGCATTAGTAATAAACTGTACATAGATGCAGAGAACATCCATACCACAACTCGGGTTTCCCCTTTAGAACATTCACCTATATTTGCCTTACCAGGTTTTTCTACTAATATCTTTTCAGTGTTATTGTTGCTGCTATTATACAGTCTTATAGCTGAATCCCCTTTTGGATATGCCTTATGGTTTTATGACTTAAAGTAATTTCGTGGAATGTTTGGGGCATTACGTCCCCAGCTAAGAGAAGTATGATTTTGCAACACTTAACCACACTACACACAGATATAGCGTTGCTTCAAGAAACCAAATTGTCTACTGAGGAACATGAAAAACAAAAATCCCAATGGGTAGGTCAGTTATTATTCTCTCCTACTGAGGGAAAAAAAGGGAAGTAGCAATTTTGGTAAGGAAGGGCCTTGCTGTCTCTTTCTCACGGGTGGGGGTAGACCAGAAGGGTAGATACATTTTAGCACTCTTACAATTTACCAATCAAACTTATACCTTATGTAATGTCTATGGTCCTAGCTTTTTGGGCAACCCTTTTAGCAAAGCTAGCCACTTACAACGCCCCTATAATTATTGGGGGGGGGGGCTTTAATTTAGCTCAAGCGGTTCCTCTAGATAGGTTTAAAGACCCTGCAGTAACTAATACTTCTCAAAAACAACACTCAGCGGGATATAGAAGAGAAACAGCCTTGATTAATTACTTTAAAAACACCTTAAACCTAGTAGATGTGTAGAGGGCGCAGAACCCAGTGGTGTGGGACTATACGTGCCTATCTAAATCACATAATACCTTGTCAAGAATCGACTACTTCCTTACCTCCTCGGTGATAACACCTCAGATCTGTAGTGCAACTATAGGTCAAATTACGATCTGAGATCATGCCCCAATTTCTTTTACGCTCCAACCAATGTCTATTAAACCCTTAGAAAAGGCGTGGAGATTCCCATCCTATCTATACAATAATATTAACTTTCACCAACATCTAAAAACCTCTTGGACACACTATGCATCTGACAATGACCAACACACAAACAACCCTAACCTTTATTGGCATACCTCCAAGGCGGTGATGAGAGGTCACATCACGTCCTTTACAGCACATTACAATAAAAACATTAGGAAAGTGGATGATACACTTCTCTCAAACCTCACAGAGGCATATAATACATATTAATCGGAACCCACACCCGTATGCAAACGACAATACTATGACCTTAAACGAACTAGAGGCACTTTCCTAGCCCAACAAGATAACGTATTTAACATTCATAGACAGGGTCGGTACTATAGACATGGTAACAAATCATGCAAACTATTAGCAAATCTCGTAAAACTCCATAGTCCCAAATCTTATATATTAGTTATTAACTCTCAATCGCAAGTAACCTCAAACGATAAGGAGATCATGGCAGAATTTGTAAGATACTACACCTCCCTATACACTAGCCAAAATATTAATCTGGAAGCAAAACAACACTTTTGGGACAATGTACGTCTCCCTACTTTGACAGAGGAGCAAAAATCCCTTCTTAATGAACACATACTCCCACAAGAGGTACTTAAGGCTATACGAAAGGCCAAGTTAGGGAAAGCAGCAGGCCCTGATGGCTTGCCATCAGAATATTATAAACTACTAGGGAAGGAGATAGCTCCCACCCTGTCCTCCCTATATACAGCTTACTTGGAGGGATCCACCCAGATAGACAGCAGATTTGCAGAGGCCAATATTTGTCTTCTGCTTAAACCAGACAGAGACCCTATTCACACTTCTTCCTATCGACCAATCTCGTTGCTAAATGGAGATTATAAACTACTCACCAAAATATTAGCAGACAGATTGGCACAGGTTCTGCCATCTATTGTACATACTGACCAAACTGGATTTGTAACAGGCAGATCCTCGGTAATAAATATTCAGAAAACTCTAGCTATCTCATCTTATTATTGGTACAACAAATATTCCTCAAATCCTACTAAATTAGCAGATGCATGTCTTTAAGCACTCGATGCGGGAAAAGGCATTTGACAGGATAGAATGGGACCCCTTACAGACATCTTTGTCAAAATTTGGCCTTACGGGTTATTTTCTGGATTTCCTCCAAAGTTTATATAGCGCGTCTAGGGCGTCCCTGTTAGTCAATGGTGGGCTTTCTCCTTCATTTGAGCTGCAGAGGGGTATGAGACAGGGTTGCCCTCTCTCCCCTCTGTTGTTCGACTTAGCTATAGAGCCTCTGGCGTGCTTTATTAGGCAGAATTGCGAAGGTCTAGATTTATTTGACAATCTTTAGCACCTGTCACTGTATGCAGATGACTTACTGCTCTTCGTCGGTAACCTTAATACTAACTTGAATAGCCTTCTCAACATAATTAATAATTTCGGTACCTTTTCAGGCTATAAAATTAATATTGACAAATCTGAGGTCACAGGGTTACAAAACACACAGAACACTACACTTGCAGATACGGGGCATACAATTACAGACAGTTCGTTTAAATATCTAGGTATTCATATACATGTAAACCCTAATAAATTATACCACCTCAATTTTCGGGATAATATTCAAAATATAAAACTGTTATTATCGGGCTGGGCTAACTTACCCCTTTCCCTCTCAGGCAGAGTTCACCTTTTTAAGATGGTCGCATTAGCCAAACTTCTCTACCCTCTGCAGATGTTACCACTTCTCCTCACTCAACGAGATACTAATTCTTTACAATCTGCTCTACGGCAGTTCATATGGAGGGGGGAAAAACATAAGATTAGGGAAAACCTATCTAGTAATGCCGTTATGTAAAGGGGGGGCTGCACCTTCATAACATCTTGTGGTATAATTGGGCCACATTAACAAAACTAATATTAGATTGGTTAGTTAGAAATGGTCATTTTATGTTCTTGGAGTTTGAGGCTAACCTCAATAAACCAATACATATAGCTTTCCTCGCAGACATTACATCTTTACCTCCACATATACAAAACCATATTTTATATAAGGACCCTCTGAGAGCTTGGACCAAATTATGTAGGCTATGGGGTGTCTAGTGAACCTACTAATATAGACAGACTTTGTATACTGGTAAAACTAGGCTCCCATAAAATCGCAAAACACATATAACCTTATTCTTCAACAGTATGAGGACTCTGCTGTGCAGAGGATCTTATCAAAATGGGCTTATTATGGAATCCTGACTGTGGATGAGGATCTCGGTAATGCTAGTCTTAACAAGGTGCAATCTGTGACCCTATTGGCGAACCTACAAGAATCCCATATGAAAACATAACAACAGGCATATATAACCCCGGGTCTTCGTTCTAAATGGGTATCTGGTGTTTAAAATATTTGTAATAAATGCAGTTATCCATCTCCAGACTGGATTCACCTGTTATGGGATTGTCCCAAGTTGAAACGTTTTTGGCTAAAAATGTCTTACTGGTTGACAAAAGTGACAAAGGTATTTATTGATATTTTTAATACCGAACGATAAGAATCTTGCTTATGATATCTTTATATCCACAGTTATTATGTTAGCAAAACAATTAATCTTAGCGGAATGGGCAAATAATTAGACACTCCCTTTTCAACGGCTAGTTAATAACATACATACCCAAATGCTGGTCGAGCAGGCGGACGCAAAATGAGACCCAGAAAAAAGAATTAAAAGCTTTCTTCATAAATGGGAGGCTTACCTTAGGTACTGGCCAGCTGTTGTCAGATACAGTGTCATTTACCCATTTAAAAACAGTCTCTATGTTTTAAATGAAAACCTAAAGGGTAACTGGTGCATTCCGGATAACCAATCTTAATTACACTTTAGTCTCATAGGCATATTCTGTTGAGCAAGTTCCCTCTCTCCTTTATCCTTTTCCTTGCTGTCTTTTTCCTCCTCATTTAGGAATTGGTCTGTGGGGGGTGATCTGGAGGCACTCTGGGTAAGTGAGTTTGTAATTTATTTTGTTTTTGACTTTTTCTTTTTTCTTTTGTTCTGTTGTTTTATTGTTTGTTTATATAAAATACAGAAAAGTTGATCCTAGCCTCTACATGGCAAATATAAGTATGCATATTCTTAGGTATCTGAACTACGTTTCATGTAATGTACACCACTCTCAACTTTATGTATACAACTTGGCATTGATGTTTCTTGTCTCCAATTTGTCATGTATGTAATGGATCTTATTTATATAAATAAAGTTATTAAAAAAAAAAAACTAACAAAAGAAATGTCAGAAAAAATCTACTGCTCATGTGAAATTCAAACTAAATGCTTTTGTATTATCTATTTATTATGCATTTATTGATTTATGCTATTCTATTGTGTTTATTGGTCCTATAACATGAAGTCTAAAGTAATATAAATACAAAGCAAAAAGTGTAAATGCAGCAGCTCTCTCATGCCATGCAGTGCTATATTGCAGTGGGCTTGTATCACCTCACATGCAAAAATGAAGGGAAAGCCCATTAGAGAGGTATAGCAAAATCTGCTAATCCTTTTAGGAAATTTCACTAAGGACCTCGCAGTGCTGGAGGATCATTTTATATCATCTTGTTTGAGCGGAAAGGTTTATATCATCAAGCCCATAGAGAGAACAACATTTGAATACTTATTACTATGTCCCCCCTACTGGGAGTGTAATTTATCCTCCTGGTTATGTTTACACAGCTTTTCTATAGTGAATACTTAAGTATTTAAATGCTCAGTATAGGTGGGAATATAACAGGCAAAGGCAGCTATTTCAAATGACAAAATACAGCTAAACAATTTATTTATAAGCAAATTAATATACTACAGCAGGGCAAATAGATTATTGGGAACGCATTAAAGAGGAGAACATTTCACAGTACACTGTTCCTTTAAAACCATATTAGAGAGTTTCTTTTTTTATTATTCATTAGTTATAAAAAATATCATACATTGTTTGTTTTATTTTTTTTATTTTAAAAATGGATGTTAAGTAAACAAAATACATTTTGTCCTTATGTCTGAGCTGTGTGTTACTCTCCATCAAAAGAGCTAGAAGAGTTTTCTTCATCACCTATTTTAGTTTCTGATTTCTCTCATACTGTATCCTCCTCTTCTATTTTTGTTGTCTCCATAACTCTCTCCTTTATATTTAGGGCCAGATTATGAGTGGAGCGCAAATTAACGCTCCCACTTGAGCGTTAATTGTGCTAGAAGTAAGATTTTTGTGCTCTTTGGGTTGAGCTTGTATTATGATTTAAAAGTAAACTGTTTTTGCTCTAAAGGTAACCCGACTAGCGAAAAAATCTAAAGTTAGAATATACGTGAGCGTTCATGAATTCCCCATAGAAGTCAATGGAGAAAAAAAAGTAGAAAAAACACCCCACTCTTGCGCAAACACGATCGCATATTCTCATTTGCGCTAACCTGACAGGAAAATATGTATAATTCACATTCCAATGTTCTGCACATAACAGAATATGTTCTTTTTATTCCTAAATACATATTTCTACATATATCTGATGTTTTTGTGGTACAATAAATATATCTATACCTGTATAAATATATATATGATTATATACAGGTATTGAAATATACATATTGTAACAGGAACACTTTTAACCACAGTCT
>CAJPDP010030769.1:1181-16499 GCA_905336975.1 Bombina variegata variegata
TTTTGTGATTCAAACCAGTGTTTGTATCATGGAAGACCAGTCTGCTAGATTCCAGCCTGCTTTGTTTGCACCATCTCACAAGGGTACTATTTTACACATGAGTGCATTTTGACATCTTGTACCCATATTACTGCATATCTGGCAATACTAGGCCATGTGGCACTTCTGTTTATGTTCATTATCTACAGATTGCTGACTCCTGGATTTGGACCACAGATACCTCCACAAAAAGCTGCCTGGGCCTGGACACTCAATTCTATTGGACTCACTATATTGTGAACATTTTTCTTTTTCACTCCATTTATGTTTGTTAATTTTTAATATGGAAAATTTGATTGCAGTTATCTTTTTTTTTGTATTTTATGCTTGTATCCTCTACTGATTACAAGTTTTTTTATATTTGACCTTGGACGCCCCCTATCTCTTCACAATGCTCAGACATTGATATGTGTATTTGTATAGGCATGTTCTTAAGAACAATGGATTGAGGCTTCAACAAGCAATATAACTATTTCTTATACAAAAAATAATTGGGATATCCAATATCTAATACTTTAAGTTATTGGAAACACATTAAGGGAAGCCAATTTTATTACAGTGCAAACAGAAACCATTTCTTTTGTACAGACAACAGAAACCTGTTCTTTATTAAATGGATATTAAACAATTCAAGCACCTCTAATTATGGGTGTCACAATTTTGGAACCTTGGTTACTGTCACACCAACACTCGGGATTGATCTCGGGTCTTTCTGTTCCCTCTAAGCCACTGGAGGGCTCCAGCTCAGGCTGATTTTTGGAGACCTGCTGTTTGTACTGGCTGGCTCTCTGGCTTCACCTGCTTCCCAGATGTAGGTTGTTTCCTATTTAAGCCTGCTTTCCAGGCCACTCTCTGCTCAGACATTGAGCCTCTGCAAGTTTGTCCAGTGCCTGCTGACTGATTCTTCTGTTTTTGACCCAGCCTGTTCTTCAGTTTATGCCTTTGGTTTACCCTCTTGTTAATAATCCGGGAAGACTGATTCTTGCTATCCTGACCCCTCTGCTTGGACCTCAACTCTGATTACTGAACTTGTGCCATTTCTGCTTGATTGGTTTCTCACCCTGGCTCCTAGTTACACCTGTACCCTGCACTGTTTACCTATAACATCTATTACATGAACTGGGTTCCTGAGTCATTAGTACTTTGCTCAGTGTACATGTGGTGCCAATGACCTGTCATGTGTTCCAGCAGCATTTGTACTCAGTCTTGTCAGTTTCCTGCTCAGTGTTCCTAGAGCTCTAGTATCCTAACTTGCGGAACCTGCAGTACCGGTAACCATTCCTGTGTTCCAGCAACATCTACACGCAGCCTTGCCAGTATCCTACTCTGTGTGCCTGTCGTGCCAGTATCTTGCCCTGGGAAACTACGGTGCCAATAGCCAGTCCTGTTGTTCCAGCAGCACCTGCACTCAGCTTTGCTTGTTTCCTGAACAGAACAAAGCAATATAGGAGAGCGCTCTGAAAATAGCTGATGTTGCTAAATGTCAAGCTGAATGAGATATGATTAAGTAAATATATGCAATTTATAGCTCTAGTGACATTTTTAGTGCTAATTACAACTCTAGTGACGGCTTTAACGTGATACTAGGTGAAATGTGACTAATGAAAACAAAATATCAAAAAAATTGTTTAAAATATTTTACTCAAAAATTGTAAATGGTACAATAACATCAATGAATTACATAATACTATTGGCACAAATTCAATTGTTAGTACAATAAAATATTTTTAAACACTGCAAATAGATAGCTAAAAACTTACATTTGACATGCTAAAGAAATAGGTTTCAACCTTAAATTATTATACTGCAGTAAAAGTATGTCATGTCCTTTACACGTGTTAAATGACCGGACCAAAAATCACTATGGCTTTAGAGAACTGAAGGTGCACTTACGGGTAAGAAATTAATTTGTATAACATAATCGTACGTGTCCTGTGGTTATGGGTCTCTGATCTGGTCTTTTTGATTGGCCAAAATACGGCTTTGATTCTCCAATCGGATCGTGTGCTCAAAAACTCTCATTGTCTGAGTATTGGGTGAGATACACAGGCTGTTTCCAAAAGTTGATGCTGCCAACAATTAGTGGGATTTTCTTAGGTAGCAGGTAATCCACAGGTTATTCTGTGTATAGGAGGAATGATTGCCGAATCAGCTCCACAGCGATTTAAGCCCAAATCCTGGTAGTATTGGTATTCGGATTAGAACAGCTCCTCAGCGATATGGTCCCTTCTTTAGTGGCTTTTGTAGAGGGGTCGCTCTGTTGGTCAAGATGTGCACTGTAAAAACAATCTATGTGTTTCAGCCACGGTGACCTTTATTAAGATGTTCACAGTGTGGGATGGTGTATTATTTTGTTACAATTTAATTTTATTTGTTACATTCTCAATGTTACAATAAAGGTTCAATCTGATACATTGTTATTTATTTATGATCATTATTTTATTCAACATGTTCTAATACACAATTTATTTTTTATAAAAAACGGATAAAAACAGAAAAAAGTCCTAAAAATACAATACAATCTTAAAAAAATTATATAATAAAGTCTTATTAATTAAAAATTTACAGTCTATACTGTATTAGATTTAGTGACAAAAAATATATAAATAGGGAAAAATTGAAAGAATTATTTTACGATGTGTTTATGTGTTAAGTGATAGTGAATAACCTATGGCATCCTATCTTGTGTTAATTTTATTTGGGCGTGTTATAGGAGTGAAAGTTGAAAATGTTTATGTGAATACGCTTTTGCGTGTAAAGGACATGACATACTTTTACTGCAGTATAATAATTTAAGGTTGCAACCTATTTCTTTAGCATGTCAAATGTAAGTTTTTAGCTATCTATTTGCAGTTTTTAAAAATCTTTTATTGTACTAACAATTGAATTTGTGCTAATTTTATTATGCAATTCATTGATTTTATTGTACCATTTACAATTTTTTGAGTAAAATATTTGAAACTATTCTTTTCAATATTTTGTTTTCATTAGTCACATTTCACCTAGTATCACTTTAAAGTCGTCACTAGAGTTATAATTAGCACTAGAGCTGTCACTAGAGCTATAAATTGCGTATATTTACTTAATCATATCTCATTCAGCTCGACATTTAGCAACACCAGCTATTTTCAGAGCGCTCTCCTATATTGCTTTGTTCTGTTTTTGTTTACCTACAGACCTGAGGAGGATCTGTATGTTTTAGGATAGCTTGGTTTGAAAATCATAGGATTGATATATCTCATATTGTTTTTTCCTTACTTCCTTTGCTTGTTTCCTGCTCTGTGGTCCTGTGGTATCAGACTCTTGTTTTTGGTTGCACAGGAATGCAGTGAAAACTAGATTTGAACATGGTAGCACCCATGATTCGAGGGAGGCAGGAAATAACCTCAATACTATGGTTCTAGCCAGGCCCGGACTGACCATAGGGCATTCCGGGCAAATGCCCGGTGGGCCGCAAGTTACCTTGGCCCCACCCACCGAGTACTTTCACTGTGGCTCTTTGTTTGCGGCAAACTTATTTTTTGTGACATGATGTTATAGCTGTTGGGCCGCAGGTTACCTTAGCCCTGCCCCCACCCACCATTATCGCACACGCGCACACAGCTCTGTTCACTAAATGTTACTGTAGTTTAGTTAGTGAGCCATCATCACAACTTGTCCAGCGATGCTCCTAAAATGTGAGTCTAGAGGAGGAGTTAGGTGCTGTTGCTTTAGGTTATATAGAGGGCCGTTACTCGGGGTGGCTGTCCAGGGCGCAAGAGTTACTAAAGATTTATCCCCAATGTAAAAGCTGGTAAAATGCAGAGCAGGAAATATAGAGTAAAGACAATGCGTGCAGTCTGATCACTATGTTGTGTGCTATAATCACTCTGTTTGTACTGTATGATTGCTGCTGTGTGATCACCGGGTGCTGAGTGATCCTGAAGCAGGCAGAGCAAGCAGTCAGGCAGGCTTTACTTATGGGAAGCCAGAAAGCTTGAGACCGAAAACCATGACAACATTTATGTAATGATTAGAAGTCTTCTTGTCTCAGTGACTGACAGCTGCATCTTCCAATTAGCATTGACTAAACAAATGCAAGGATTGGACTGCCAGCAGCACACACACACAGTCTGATCGGACTATACTGAGACTGAGCAGCCATGTGAGTTTATTCCCTTCCCTGACAGCAGACAGTGCAGCTGCAGTGAAGTTCAGCTAAACAAATAGGTATTTGTTCCTCTTAATAACACTGTAGTTGTGTGCAGTTTACTTCAGAAGTTTAATACCAACACCTATGAGCTTTCATTCTAATTTTAATGCATTTCCTTAAAAACTCTGTCTATTCAAATAAACAATATGTGCAAATACATTATTTTTTTCATGTAAAAATATTCTATGCATCTATCTATCTCTATCTGTATTTATGTAACTATATCTACATTTCTGTATTTGGCTATCTCTGTGTGCATCTGTTTGTCTATAGCTCTGCATCTGTATGTCTGTCTACGTATATATATCACTTTTATCTGTCTCTCTCTGTATTTGTCCATCTTTCTATCAGTATATTTCTCTCTATATATCTGTCTGTTTATACCTCTGTGTATGTGCCCATCTTTCTATATATTTCTATCTCTCTGTATCTGTCTGTCTATTTCTTACTCTATATCTCTCTCTCTCAGTGTCTGTCTGTCTCGCTCAGTATCTGTCTGTCTCTTTCAGTATCCGTCTCTCAGTAGCTGTCTGTCTCGCTCAGTAGCTGTCTGTCTCGCTCAGTATCTGTGTCTCAGTATCTGTCTCTTTCAGTATCTGTCTGTCTCTGTATCTGCCTGTCTCTCTCTCTATGTCTCTCTCTCTGTCTCTCTGTGCCTGTCTCTCTGTAGCTGTCTCTCTCTCTCTCTCTCTCTCTCTCTCTCTCTCTCTGTCTCTCTCTGTATCTATCTCTCTCTGTGTCTCTCTCTCTCTGTATCTGTCTGTCTCTCTCTGTATCTGTCTGTCTTTCTCTGTATCTGCCTTTCTCTGTATCTGTCTGTCTATCTGTATCTGTCTATCTCTCTGTATCTATCTCTCACTCTCTGTATCTGCCTGTCTATTTCTCTCTCCCTATGTGTATTTGTCTGTCTCTCTCTCTGTATCTATCACACTCTCTGTATCTGTATGTCTGTCTATCACACTCTCTGTATCTGTCTGTCTATCTCATTCTCTGTATCCGTCTGTCTATTTCACTCTCTGTATCTCTCTGTCTATCTCATTCTCTGTATCTGTCTATCTCACTTTCTGTATCTGTTTGTCTATCTCACTCTCTATATCTGTTTGTCTATCTCGGTCTATGTATCTGGCTCTCTAGCTACAGCTCTCTTCTGTATCTTTCTATCTATATATTTCTCTTTGTACCTGTTTATAACTATATGTATTTATCTACCTATAAGCATCTTTTTTTGTATCTACCACGATCTGTCTCACACTTATCTATCAGTCTCTAGTTTCTCTCAAGTATCTGTAACTATCTGTATAACTGTAGAGCTTCACAAATCATGTATATTTTATAATTTTACATATACCTCTATGTAAAACCTGCCTGTATTTTTAGAAATGTAGCTGTATCATCAGTGTTTGATATAAACTTGTCCTGAGAAATAAATGTAACATAGATAGTTTGTCTGTATGTATTATGTGAGTAGGCAAAGAGAATGACTGGGGGGTGTGTTTATATGTATTTCTATTTGCACTTGTTTTTGTAAAAGAATATTTTTAGGATAAATATGAGTGTGTGCGTATGGGAGGGCCACCTTCCCTTAAAATGCCCGGGCCTATTTTTGGTCCCAGTCCGGCCCTGGTTCTAGCATTTATTTAGCATTTAACGTTCCTTCAATAGATCTTCTGAAAGAATCCTATATGAGTTTTTGCTGTGTTGCTACTACTTTCTCTTGTCTGTGAACTCCATAGTCAAGTGATCTCTCAAAATCAAATTGCTTTTATGTAAATAATCAATTCTAGAAAAAAATGCCATTGACAATTTTATTAATATTAACTTTTTCTGTCATATTATGTCACATTCATGCACAAGTTTAATGTTCTGTTATTGGAACCATTGAGTTAATTGTCTTGATACATAAGCAGTCTTCTGAAGTGTGAGCAAGTTATCACCTCTATGATACCAAAACAGGTCACAATCAAAGAATTATTACACAAGGATAATGTTTTAATGAGTTTGAATTGTTTATGTGATAATAGTGTTCCTTTAAATGCTAAGAAGCTAAAATATGCATCTAGTGAGGCCATGCACATTTTACCTTATTGCTATATAAGAAGCTAAACATCTTTAAAATAAAGATTGTTTTTCATTAGCTTAGTGCATTTACTGATTAAGCAGCTGGAATTTGCAAATGTTTTCAATTACATCTTTTAACATTAGTCATGAAATACATACCTTTCAAGGAACCATCAAAGAAGGGGTATTGGAGGTCGTTCGTATTTCTTTGAATTACGACGCAATTATAGAGGTCATTGATGCACATTTTAATGGGCATAGTTTGTTGCCATTGTGCTTTAATAAGAAAAAAAATAATTATAGCATATAACATATCTCTAAGTCCATAAATGAAGGTAGAGACCTTATTTAATAAATACAAAAAAAGGTTTTCAATTTTTACATGAAACGTTCATTGTATAGTTTATAAAATCCATATTAAAATATCTAACATTGTTAGGAACATTAAAACTGCATAAAAATTAAAAAGAATAGTAAAATATATGTTTAACAAGTTGAGAAGCTGCAGTTGTTGGACCTCTCAAGTGGCAATCTTGTCGAATGTTAAATGTTCTTCACTCCAAACCCAGGTGAACAGATTTCCAAGCAGGGATCATTGTCTGCCTAAAGGTTTGATAAATGTCACCCTATGTTCTCTCACATATAATTATTCATACAAGAAAATAAAAATGACAATTATTAGGTGCAATATGAACATTTTCAATTCTACTGCATTCACTTTAATATATATTTTTTTTAATCTTTTAATTACTAGAAATGTAACTAGAAGCTAAGTGCAGAATCTAGTGTATGCTTGTTTAATATGAGTGTATATAAGTTAAGGCAGCTTGTTCATAAAAAGGTTAATTTATTCATTTTTTTCACCGCATATTAGATAAATATGTGTAAAACAGTCAGCCCAATATTGAAATAAATGTTAGCATTTGAGTCTGTATCCAGTAGCTTAATATTTATCAGTTTATGTGTGATATGATATTCATAATGTTGGACAGAACAAGATTAGATTTGAATATTAATTATGTAAACTTATACACTGTGACTTTTTGACCTTTGTAATAATGTAATTTCTCACCGACATGATGACGCCTGCACAGATGCAATCCCTGTCATGGGCTTCCAACACAACAACTGGCAAATTAAAAGATATGTAAAGGCAGCAAGTACTTTGCAGTTATTATGGGTTATTCTGTATATCATTATTTTCTTCCATGAGTGATATGTTACAGGGCATATTAATTTACAAAATATTATTTATAATGTAAATTCTGGTTTCTATTCTAAAGGAGACAGATCAAAGAGATATAAATGCACATAGGTTCTAATACATTCACTGTACAATTGTATTTAATTGAAGTATAATTTTTTTCAGTTTACTTAACAAATATAAAAAGTAAAATCTGTAAACCTACTTACATTTAACTGGTTTAAATATATAGTAGGGGTCTAGCAAGGCACTAGCAATGAAGAAATACAAACCAGTTTGAAGATAATGTCTGAAATCTTATAAAAGAACAAAGGTTTTTTTATATAGTTTTCCAATTTTGTTACTCCAATTTTTTATGTAATTCTGATCGAACTATGTTAAGATGCCCTGATGGATTCTGCCCTACAATCAAGTAACCATTTAAATGACTATGTTATACAATTCTTACAACCAATTACCACTTAGATTGTAATCTCTCTTGGAAGCAAGTTTCTGAAAATCTTCTGTTTTGGATTGCATTTGTATGTCTTGTTTTTACATATTGTACCTCTGTGTTGTGGAACATGACTGTGCATTTTAAATAAATGAGGACATTAAAAATATATTTAGAAAAATAATCAGAAACATAAAAAGTCTGTTTTTTGTGTTTTTTTTTTAGAAAAGACAATAATGAAAATAAGTTTGTTTACCATTCCTTTATAAGCAACTATAAATGTCCATAAGAGTTTACAGTGCAAAAACATTATATGCAGTTTAAGATATATTTGCTTTCTTTTCTAAGCCATTTCTATCCAATGAATAGCTGCTACCTGACACAGTTATGTAACCTTTATAAAATATAACAGGAAAATCTAGTTAAACACAGAAAAACTATAAGAAAAATGCATTTCACAGGTTTTTCAAGGTATGTTCCTCAGGGGTATTCACCTCTATTAATGCCTTTTAACTAAGTGTCATTTTCTAATAAATGTACCTTTTGTTTCAGCGGAACCTTTCATAATTTTTGTTCCTGTGTATTCATATACATCCATGAAAGCAGAAACTATCTGATTAAAACAAAATTAAAATGTGATGGTGAAGTGAAGTTATTCAATATGCCCACTTTATATGCAATTGTTAATTTATAACCTATTTTTTAACATCCATAAGCTTAACTGCAAACAGAAATAACCATTCTGCTGATTGCATGTTAGTTATATACAATTTTTACAGTCAAAAATGTTATTTGAGCAATATTTTATTTATTTTAATTTTTTTTAACAAATCTTTAAAGGGACACTGAACCCATATTTTTTTATTTTATTATTCAGATAGAGCATGCATGCAATTTTAAGCATCTTTCTAATTTACTCCTATTATCATTTTTTCTTCATTCTATTGCTATCTTTATTTGAAAAACAAAACTGTTAGTTTAGAATCCGGCCCATTTTTTGTTCCCAGCCTGGGCTGTGCTTGCTGATTGGTGGCTAAATGCACGCACCAATAAACAAGTGCTGTCCAGTGGTCTGAACCAAAAAATTGGCTGGCTCCTTAGCTTAGATGCCTTCTTTTTCAAATAATAATAGCAAGATAATGAAGAAAAATTGATAATAGGAGTAAATTAGAAAGTTGCTTAAAATTGCATGCTCTATCTGAATCATGAAAGAAAAAATTTGGGTTTAGTATCAACAATAGTGTGTATAAATAAATATGTGATTTGAACACAAGTGTGAAATGCTATTGGAAAAGTCATTCAAAAGCAACAAAGCTGTTGAAATATAAAAAAAAAAAAAAGAAAAAGTGCCATCATGAAAAAGTGTTTTCTTATGAACAGGCATACCATAGTGTTGATGATGCTAACACTGTGCAAAGACTCTTCAGAAACCCATATTAAGTGGGCTTTCTATTATTTTTTTGAATGGATTAGAATGGTGTAAAATGTAAAAAGGCATGCAATACATTTTGCATAGATCATCCAAAGTTTTGTAATAGATTGGTAAATTGGAAACGAGAAAAGGGACAGTAAACACCAAATTTTTTTATTGTTTAAAAATATAGATAATCCCTTTTATGTAACATTCCCCAGTTTTGCATAACCAACACTGTTATATTAATATACTATTTGCCTCTTTGATTTCCTTGTATCTAAGCCTCTGCAGACTGCCCTCTTATCGCAGTTCTTTTGACAGACTTGCATTTCAGGCATTTCAGATTTTTAGTGCTGAATCTTAAATAACTCCACAGGCGTGAGCACAATGTTATCTATAAGGCACACATAAACTAACACCCTCTATCTATGAAAATGCATACAAATAAGAGCCGGCCTTCAATGGCTTAGAAATTAGCATATGAGCCTATCTAAATTTAGCTTTTAACGAAGAATACCAAGAGAACAAAGCATGCCCTATCTGAATCATGAAAGTTTAATTTGGAATTTACTGTCTCTTTAATAGAGGATAGTGTACCAGACTTATACTTTTTCATATAGACATTTTAAAAATGTTATAAATGTATTATATTGAAGCAGCCACACACTGCTCATAGGAACAATATGCCATTCCATCATGGCTAACTATTTTTTTACTCATTTGTTAGCAGCAAAGAAATATAATTTTACAATTGACAAGAATCTAAATACCCATGAAGTTTAACAGTATTTCTCTACAGAGTGTAAACTTTATTCGTTTTTAGGGTGGTGTTATGCATATTTCAGACATTCTTGAATTCTCTTACATTATCTGTCCTTACCAACTGTATATGCTGCAGCTATTCCATGAACCCACCATCCTTTCTGTAAAGAATTAGTTTTACAAAGTACTACTGAACCTACTATTTTTACAACTATATATTAAAAAAAAAAATCAACTGATATCAAACTATTTTTTGTGGTTGTCTGCTAAACAGTACTTTTATAACTAAATGTTACAACATAAATGGAGGTCTTTTGCACAAAAATAAAGACACCCTATAGATCATATTAACCCCTCCAGAAAACTAGGTATAACTTGACATTCAGTTAGGTTAACAATAAATATGAATACCTGTAGGTTCCATGTAGCTGGTCAAGACATCTAAGCTTTGACTCATAAATATCTTTGTGATGCCAATAAATAATTCCATTGAGTAAAATTAAATTTTGGGGTCCCATGTGTAACAATATAAAGAAGTCTAATACCATATATTGGAGTTATTGAGGACAGCGATAAATTAAATAACATGAGAGAAGTGAAAAGTTTTTGAGACAGTAAGACTTTAGTCTACACTAATCTGAGAGTCCACTGTATATTTGTTGGGATACTACCAGCAAATGGAAAAACTAATACAAACCTTCTAAGTGATCAACCTGTCCACATATGTTTTGACAAAGGATGAACTTAAGGTGCTAGGCCTAGGATTAGGCATTGTACCTACAGTCAATTTTAATTTATTCAAGACTATGCTCGATTTGAATACATTTGTAAGAAATGTCACGTTGCGCAAACATTTTCACAGGCCTAATGAAAGCAATGCACAAGGCTCAGTATCAATGGATTCTGAACATCCCATTCCGAAGTGCCAAAAAATGGCAATGAAAACTTATACTTTCAAGAGACCTGTGATTTGTTAGCGCTAGAAGAACTCGAGAGAGAACAAATCAACACAGGAAGGATGGAGGGGGAAAAAGCAGAAAGAAAAATTATAGACAACGCTCAACTTTCTACCCCATACATAGTAGGGGGAAGATAGTTGAGACTTTCTATAATCGAGTGGAAAAAGATCTGAGGAATCTGAGCACTAATAAGAGACAAACTAAATTCAATCTAACAAAGGATAAACACATAACACTAGATACGTTGAGTAAAAATCATGAAGTGGTGATCAAGGAAGCCGATAAAGGCGGATCTGTGGTGGTTATGAGCCAGTCAATGTACATAGCAGAGGCCTTACAGCAACTTAATGATGAAGAGGGATATGAAACTCTAGCTAAGGATCCTACATGATTCAACTAATATAACAATTATGTTTTAACAAAATAGTACATCAGTATTAGTTGTTAGATTTGTTTGATTGAAAGTGTATTTATATGCAAAGTATTGAACAAGATATAAATAACCCATAGAGGGTTAAAACTGATTGCTTAGGTTTGCCTATTGACCTCCATCCAATGAGAGCATGAGTGAGGGGTTTTTAAGTTTGCCATTTCACATATGTTTTTATGGCTATGAGTAAGGTTTTTTACCGAAACGTGTCAGACACTTTCTTAGGCACAGGGATAAGCTTATACTATGTATTTTCAGTATGTCACTAAAATAAAAGTTCATTTTTACTTTTAACTCAAACGGACTCCTGGCAATCCTTTTTCTTTGAAGGCTGGAGAACACCACATAGAGCCTTTATTTAAAATGGGCCTGTCCTAGTACTAATTTTAATGAGCCACACAGAGGCAGCAAATATTTCACAAATATCTCTTATTCAAGATATCTGTCTTCAGGTTTCAACTTTTGTAAAGCTATAATACCACTGGTGCTGGGTTATTGTGGGAGTTCCTTTATTTAATGAACCTCTATATATGTAATTTATTGGTCAAACAGAATGTAACCATATCAGTGATTGTCATAATATTTCTTTTGTATTTATCTTGCCTATTTCTCTGTCACTGTCTCTCTTCTTGCCTATTTCTATAACAAACGCGCACCAATTTCCTGTCCCTGCACACATATTCTTAGATTCAGGTGGAGTGCTGTTGTTTCAGAATAAAACAAGCTGGAATCAATGGTGGAGAGGTCCAGCTTACCACAAGCCCTTACTGCGTCACTGAAAATAAGCAGTGTCCAAACAAAGGCCATGGGTAAGAGAGCAATTATACTAAACTTAGTAGCTGAACTCTCTCAAGTACTTTAATGAGCTTCTACAAATCAAACAACAATTAAGTACTAGAAAGTAACTAAGTTTGTAAATTCAAATATCAATGAAAGACATACCTTTGTAAAAGTTTAGTCTCACTATCCAGACAAATATAAACTTGCATAAGTTGCTTAAATGCAAATCTTCTAAAAGCAGAGGAATCCAGGATTCTAAATCAGACAGTACAGGTCAAGGCCTCACAAATGCAGTGTCCACAAACAAGCTAAAGTCATAAACCAAGTCAGAGGAAGAAGCGAAGTCAGGGGAAGCAGAAGTCAAACAGAATATCTAAATAATACATGCCAGAGTAAGAGGAATTAACTTAATACACAAGCAACTTCATGCTACAAACACAGAGTTAATATGGACTACTGCAATTAAGGCCTAATTGATCTTCTAGGCCTCCTTAAAAGTACAGTACACCTAACTGCAGACAAAAATCTATTATGACAATTTTATTCTTAGTAGGTTGTTAGTTTTGATGTGTAAACTGTACATATCTTATGGATGTAAGCTAATAATGTGGAATTGTGCTCTACTAGTTAGATCCTAGCTTGCTATATCCCTTGAGCAGCCTGAACAGACATTTATAAATGAAAGTACAGTTGAATGTAAAATTATGTTTATAAGTTGTGTTATGTGCTTTAAATATCATAAAAGGAAATTTTAAATGCACAGCAGTGAATTTAAAGCAACATCAAAACACTTTTGAAAACTTCTGACAGCTTTTGTTACTACTTTTCATGTGTATGTGATCCACCAAGCAAACACAGGAAGGCTACATGCAACCATATCTGACACTCCTGCATGGTAAAGTTGTACATTGCAAATGGACTTTTGTCTCCCTTTAAAAAAAAGGTGAACATATACTAAATATAGATGAGCTGATGAGCATTATTTGGCACTGTTAAGGTTTTACGGTTTATTGTAGGTTTACAGATTGCCTTGCTGGGAGGATTGATTTCTAAACCTCTGACTTTTTTGTCACCTATTTTTTGCTGAAAATAAGTATTGATTTGCTTATACGTTGTATTGTTTGATTCACTTTGACACATTTATATATATTTTGCATCACTTTTTTTTGCACGTTGTTGTAGTATTTTGTTTTAGCTGTTAAGGTTTGGTTTCACAAGATAATAATCATCACGCAAGCTATCAGTTACACAAATCATTAGAAACAGACTTATAATGTTGAAGAGAGGTGGTTGATTTATAAATGATCTACTATGATATTTTATATATTTTTCAATATGTTTAATGGCAGGAAATGAATCAGAACAATAAGGCTTGTCTTAAAATTCCTGATACTCTTTCCAAAAAGAAAATGTGTTTCACTGTTTACTGTAAACCTTATGTAAAATATCTTTTATTACCACATTAGTAATATTGAATTTTATTCCAGAAAAAAATATTTAACATTAACCATCTGTTTATAATTATATATATAGGAGACATGCAGACAAACTGCATATGCAAATGGAATGTTAAAAACCACAAATTCATATATTATAATTATGACAACTGAATAGAGTGCATTACATTTATCTTTGGGTGCAGTTATATTCTAAATATACAGACAGCTACATGAAAAAATAAATAAATAATGCTGTGCGTAGGACCAAAAATTTACTGCAAGGTTCCCTGCTATATGGAAATATTTTGTAAATTAACACATTAGATAATCTTGTTCCTGTTTTTTAAATTTGATTAAAATTGTAGCCACATGCTTTTAAAATTTGTTAGTTGTTTAGATATTCTTTGGAAATGTTTCTTATAATTGACTGGATGTTACTATACTATTCTGAACCTACTTATTATATAATGCTTCTATCTGTTGTTGTTTGGTTGCCATTTGTCATGCAGCATGAGGCCCAATGGGATGTACAAAGTGGTGATAGCATTTCAGTTCTTATGCTATTCTGTGGAGCTTAATTTTCAAGATAAAAGGAAACACAACTTAGATAGATACACAAAAATGTCATTATTTTTTTAAGATTATATTTATCATCAAAAAATGACAATACAAAGCTTTATTATATGCAAGAGTTCATGTGAGGTTATGCTGTAGCTTTAAGATGTGATATACTAATGCACAGCAGATTTGCAACTATTAATTTATTTACGTGCGCGCTATCTGCCCAAGATTCAGAAGTGCATTACTTCCTTTGCATGCATAGCCTCTTAATGTATTCACCAAATACTTATATGAACCTTCAACTCAAAATGTAAATCCTATATAATTTTCATTTACGTTTAGTAAAAACTTTGTGATGTACTTTCACAATTTATTTTGTCCACTTTCTCTTTAGTTTACATCTTAAAGTTGTGTTTTTTTTCTACTGAGGCTGGAGTGTAACCTGTACAATTAAGAACTCTAACTGAAACTGGGTACAGACCTCTAGGGGACCCATCTTCAAAACAGGGGTGATCACTCCCCCTGAAAAACAGGGCTCTCAGTGCAAGGAAAGAGTATGGATTTGTCCTTACAAATATGGTGGCAGGGTCTGCAAGATATGTTCACTTGAGTGCTGTTGAATTTAACATGCATCAGGTTACCGTGAATTTAGCGCTCTTGTTAACTGTTACGCTCAGATAAAAAGTTGCACAAAAAACAAAAATACATTAAAAAGTATTGTTACACTCAAAATAACACTGTCTCAATTGTTAGAAAAAACAGGCATGCAAAGGGCTTTAACATAGAGATACATAAATATACATGACTAAATATGTATATGTATGTATATGTGTGTGTACAGATTTATTTATGTATTTGTGTTTTTCTGTATATTTAGTGTACATATTTAACATTCCAATGTTCTTCACTAATGAATAATGCCCTTTTTAGTCTTAAATACATATTTCTATATATACCTATACCTGCATATCTATTCCTAAAGATATATATTTATATATTTGTAGAGAGAGAGAGACAGCAGGCAGGCCAGCACTCACAGTTAACATT
>CAJPDP010030794.1:0-12278 GCA_905336975.1 Bombina variegata variegata
TAGTGAATATCCCAAAACTGGTGAGATGCTTTTAGGGGGGCCCAAAATAATAAAATGTTTGCCCAGGGTCCAGTCAATATTAAAGCCGGCCCTGATATAGCACTGATTTTCAAACCGGTCCTCAGGCCCTCAGACTTCCCTAACAGGACAGGTTTTGACAATATCTCGACTAGAGCACAGGTGAAATAATCAACTGATTAGTAACCATGGTTATTTTACCTGCTCTCATCCAAGGTAATCCTGAACATCTAGCCTGTTAGGGAGGCCTAAGGACAGGTTTGGAAACCATTGATTTATATGTATAGATATCTATTTTACATTAACAGTATCACATATATAAAGAAATATATGTTTAATAATGAAAATGATTTTTTTTATCGTGTTTGTAATTTAGGTCTAACACAGTGTCAAGTTAGGGCACTAATCCGACACCGTATGTAATGCTGTTAATGTAAAATAGATATCTATACCTATATATATATGAATATATATATATATATATATATATATATATATATATATATCTATCAATAGATATGTAAGTATATGTATATACACACATATATACTGTGTATATATATATATATATACACACAGTATATGCTTGATTTTTTTTTATTGTTCATAAAGATTCTTTACTACTCATTCCCCGGTTTTGGATAATCAACATTGTTATATTCAGATGCTTTATAACTTCTAAGATTGCCTGTTTCTATGCCTCTGAACGCCACCATCCTGCAGTCTCCTTAGCTCAGTGCTAGTTCATGTGTGCCATATAGATAACATTGTGCTCACTCACGTGGAGAATGATAATGGGTTCACAACAACCAGCACTAATTGGCTAAATTGCATGATTGTAAAAAGCTAAAAAAAGCACTGAGATAAGGGGCAATCTTCAAGGGCTCATAGCTCATATAGCGCTCATATGATAGCCTGGACCTGAGTTTTTCAGCATGGCCCATAAAAGTCTATTATGTTAGGGATTTAGCGTGGCTACGCTATCTGAACTCCAGATATTAGTGCACCCTAGGCTTCTACTCCAGCACTAACATTTTACTCTCCACTTATAATATGGAAGTAAAAGTGTAAGACCCTATTGATTGCACCATTTTATGCTCCACTTGTAATCTAGGCCATTATTTGCTAAGGGGACATTTGCTAAGGATTTGATAAGGGGACATTTGCTTGACCAATGAATACGGTTTTATAGCTATATATGATTTTTTGAAGAGCAAAGTGCTGATACCTATTAACAAATAGATCAGTTTATGGGAGAGACGTATTATGTGTTATAAGTTGCATTTTGGTATTTTGATGATCACAGTCAGTTTTTCCATGGTAATTGCATTTTATATCATTGGTATATTATTAGCAGCCCATATTAGAAGGGATGCTTTTTTTTAATCAGTTAGAGAGAAAGTGCTATAATTAAATGGACAATAACGTTGAAATTAAACATTCATGACTCAGTTAGAACATGAGGTTTTAAGAGACTTTCCAATTTACTTCCATTATCAAATTGTGCACAATCTTTTTTTTTTTTTTTTTAATTAAAGTTTTTTATTGAGACAGATGTAAAACCAGAACATTACAATAATGAGATCATTGAATAAACATGAAGGATATTGACAATACATATTGGAGTCATTAACATTTTACAGAAAATGTATACTCAGGTAGTGCGATGTCTAAGTTCTATATCTATTTGACATCATGGAGTAAGGACAATGATCTGGAAAATAAGTCAGAGCAGTCTCAGTTTCTTTTTAGGAGGGGTAATTGTGTAGTGAACAGTCAGAATGGGTAGTTATCTCAGTGATATATATGAATGTATTTAAGTATAAACGTTAATCGCATATAGTCTGCAGGAAAGTAGGGATGCGATAGTATGTGAGGGGGAGGGGAAGAGAAGAAGAAAAAAAAAAAAGGGAGGGGGAGAGAGGTGTGAGGAGGAACATAGGAGGGTAGGCGTATGTAGGGGGGTTGTAGAGGTGGGGGGGTCTAGGCGGGAATATTTATAGCTCGAGTTGTTTCCCAATTAGGAACTTTCAAAAGCCAAGGGGACCAAATCTCAAAGAAGGAGTCAGTTGTGTCTAATACCTTATATGAGTACTGTTCCATTTGTCCAATATACTGGACTATGGCCAATACTTGTGACAGAGATGGAGGTTTCTCCTTCTTCCAAGTTCTAGCTATTGCTAGTTTCGTGGCCATAAGGATATAAATCGTAAGGGCTTCATTTGGAGAGCTAAGATTTGACATCTGCATATGGAGCAGGGCTATCTCTGGGGTGTGCTGTATGGTGATTCCTAGTGTGCGAAGAAGAATGTAGACTTTTTCCCACAGCGGCTGAATGACTGGGCAAGACCACCAAATGTGTTGTGCAGTACCTATGTGTCCGCATCTCCTCCAACATTCCGACGTGTGGGTGTTGTAGATTCTATGCAATGTAGCCGGAACCAGGTGCCAGCGGATAAGAATTTTATAGTGCAGCTCCCAGAGGGTGGCACAGTGTAATAGTTTTTAGTTACCATGATTCTGGCTTGCCAGCACAATCTCTTTATAAGCACACTTTATTGGGTGCCAGCTCCTACTGAGCATGTGCAAGAGTTTACAGTGTATACCTATATGAGTCTGTGATTGGTTGATGGCTGTCACATCATGCAGGGGACCAGCAAACAAAAAGGACATTTAAAAATTTGTTTAAAAAAATCAGTTGCTCATTTAAAATTCAGAGTAAGTTATGTTTGATTATGTAATTCTACTGTATTTAACAGTCCTTTAAAATGACATGAAACCCAGTTTTTTTCTTTCATGATTCAGTTAGAATATGCAATTTTTAACAACTTTTTAATTTACTTCTATTATCAAATTTGCTTCATTCTCTTTTGTTAAAAAGCAGGAACGTAAGCTCAAGAGCATGCACATGTCTGGAACACTATATGGTAGCAGATTTGCAAGAATTTTATCCATTTGCAAGAGCACTAGGTGGCAGCACTATTTCCTGCCATGCAGTGCCTCAGATACCTACCTAGGTATCTCTTCAAAAAAGAATATCATAGGAACGAAGCAAATTTTATAATAGTAAGTAAATTGGATAGTTGTTTTTTTAAATGGTATGCTCTGTCTGAATCACAAAAGAAAATTTTTGGGTTTCATATCTCTCTTTTTTTTTTTAATATATTTTATTGAAGGAGACACATTTGAGACAGTACAAGCATATTTTGAACAAGGCAGAATACATCATACTACATTTTATATTTATAAAGTGACTGATACATTTAGTAGGATTTTTGAGGTACCAGTATGATGATAGTATAACCCAGTTTTGGATTAATGTATAAAGGAGTTTACCCGTCTGTCTATCTTCATGTGTCCCTCATTTTTGTTATATATAGAGTAAACAATACTATAAAACATTATAAAAGAACAAATACCACACGTAACTAACCTAATTCCATACCATCTGTGAGTAAGAGAAGAGGAGGGCTAATGAGCGAGAGGGAAATAATAAAAAAATAAAAAAATGTTTCTGGGTATGAGAGAGAATTGTATAGTGTCCCCCACTCTCCCCTTAATGTTGCTTCTATCATTATCTCGTGCTGCATGAAAGGTTTGAGGATTTGTCTTTGTTTCGCCAGTGTTAGATTCTCCAAAAAGGCTTTCCATTTTTTCAGGAATGTTGGGAGTCTACCTCTAATGTCTAGAATGGTATCTTGTTGTTCTATAAATATTTGTTTGTATAGGGCTTTTTTAAATTGTGTCAGTGTGGGGAGGTTTCTAGAACACCATAAAGTTAGGATGCATTTTCTGGCTATCAGTGTACAAAGTGTTAGTAGGGAGTGTAGTTTAGAGCTTACGTTATCCCATATGAACAAGTAAATCTTATCAATGGTAAAGGTAATGTCAATTGACATAACTGTTTTGAGCCAGTACTGTAGGAGCCCCCAAAAGTGTCGGATCGCTGGGCATTCTAAGAAATAGTGGGCCAGGGAAGGATTAGGGTACTGGCATTTTACACACTGGTTTGGGTGTTGCGGGTTCCATTTTCTCCATCTATTGGGTGTAATATAGTCTTTATGTAGTAGTCTGATCTGCGCCTCTCGCAATATCATATTCAGTGTAGCCGATTTAACCTTCAGAATGCTAATTTTAATATCTGTTATAGTGATGACGGTTATTGTATCTGGCTGTAGTTTTTCTAGGATGTCAGTATGAACCCTATTTGATTGATGTCTGAACAATGTCCTGTAGAATTCTGAAATTGAAAATCTCCCTAGACTGAATGCTGTTTGTGAAATTGCAAAGGGAGATTGGTTCCAAACGTCTTTATCAGACTCAATTAATGACGTTATATAATGTCTGAGTTGTAGGTAGGCATAAAAATGTTTATGGGATAAGTCAAATTTAGTTTTCAACTCCTGGAACGCCTTCACGGTGTGCGACAATGGATCCAGAGCATCCCCCACTCTAATGAGTCCTTTCTCTTTCCATATCATAAAAGGTACACAGTTGTTCCCCGCTGGGAAGCCAGGGTTCCCTTTAATAGGGATGAATTTTGGGGAAGGGTGCATGCGCCCTAGCCTTCTGTGAGCCTGAGCCCAAATCCTAAGGGGGTCTCTATATAAAAAGTTGTTTTTTATATGGTGCGGGAGGTCTCTTAGGGAGCAGTACGGAAGTGAGGCCAAGGCTAAAGGTGTTGTGACTGACTCTTCCAATTATCTGTCGTAGAAATGCTCCGTATCCAGTTGCCAGTCCATAACTAGCCGCAATAATGTTGCCCAATTGTAAAGTCTGATGTTTGGGAGTCCCAATCCTCCATCAAGGTAAGGAAGTTGGAGTCTGTGAGCTGCCACTCTCAGCTTTTGCCCCCGCCATATAAAATGTTGTATAGCTTTCTCTATTTCCCTAATGTCCTTCTTATTCATCACAAAAGGCAGCATAAGCAGTGGATACAAAATCTTCGGTAAGAGTGACATTTTGAAAAGATTAATGCATCCAGTAAGACCCAGAGGGAGATTTTTCCATCCCCTCAACTGGGAACACACCGTGTTGCACTGAGCCTCAACATTTAATTTGTACAGTTTGTTAGGGTTTTTATTCAAATGTATGCCTAGATAAGTAAGCGAGTGGGGTACTTCCACAAAAGGGTAGGCCACAGCCTCAGAGTTATTCTTATGTAGCCACAAGATTTCCAACTTGGAGTTATTTGTCTTGTAGCCAGAAAATTTGCCAAATATCTCCAGAGTCTCTACAATTGTAGGAACATATAATTTTGGGGATTCAACAAACAGCAACATGTCTTCCGCATAGAGAGCTAACCGCTGCTCAGTGCTCCCTATCTTAACACCGGGAAAAGTCTGTCTTAGCTTCACCGCAAAGGGTTCCAAAGTCAAATCAAAAATTAAAGGGGATAAAGGGCAGCTTTGTCTGGTGCCTCTCTCAAGGATAAAGTCTGGAGAGAAAGTGCCATTGACCAGTATCCGGGCAGTGGGGGTAGAATAAATTTTACGCAATGCTTGTATAAAGGGTCCCCGGAAGTTGAAACGTTCCAATGCATCGAAAAGATAGGGCCATTCTACTCTATCGCAAGCCTTCTCTGCGTCAAGGGACTTAAAAAAGGCTTCCGATTTTTAAGCATCAGAGGCGGCACCTCCCCTCTCCCAAAAGTGATTTATAACTTGAAGTACCCATCTAAGATTTGTGACAGAGGAGCGTTTATACACAAAGCCTGTCTGATCAGGATGCAAGAGAGTGGATAATATGATTTTTAAGCGGTTTGCTAGAATTTTTGTAAATGTTTTGTAATCCGCATTTAGGAGTGAAATTGGGCGGAATAATTCCGGGACTGAGTGATCCTTACCAGACTTGGGGATTAAAGTGATATGCGCTGAAGAGAAGGTATTAGAAGGAAGAGCATCCTCACGAAGAAGACTATCATAAAGTTTTCTCAGTATAGGTGACACCTGGGGCAGTAGCATCCGATAGAATTCTATCTGCAAGCCATCAGGACCTTCTGCCTTACCCAGAGCTATTGATTTTATCGTGGACTGAATCTCGTCCAACGAGATAGGTGCATTAAGAGAATCTAGCTGGTCTCTGCTCAGCTTAGGGAGTGTTATTGTACTCCAAAACTGTTTCAATGTCTCTGCCACTACCCCAGGTTGTTTTGTGTATAGATTTTTGAAGTATAATGCAAAGCACTGTGCCACCTCTGCTGTCATTTTGTATGTGGTTCCTTTGTATCTCAAGGCTGCCACCTACCGCCGTGTTTCCTTTTTGTTTACCAGCAAAGCTAATAGTCTACCTGATCTGTTTCCGAACCTATGGAATTTACCCACTGTTCTCAAGAGCCCTGAAGTTGCTTTTTGCTTCAAAAAGGTTTCCATTTCCTCTTTAACCAAGAGAAAGGTGTCATATGCCTCTCTAGATTTGTTAATACTATATGCTTGTTAGGTTTGCTCCAGATCCTTCTGTAAATCATTATATTTGTTTTGGAGGTTATATTTTAAAGTTGCCTATAAGAAATCATATGTCCCGTGAGGACTGCTTTAGCAGTGTCCCAGAATAGGTGAGGTGTTTCTAGATGTTGTTGGTTATCAGTAAGGAAATCGTTCCAGCAATGAATTAGATGCTTTTGAAAATTTTCAGAGTATCAAGTAAGATGGAAATCTGAGTATGTTTCTGTTTGACTTGGGTTTACAAAGACCCAGCATCAGTTTAATAGGAGCATGATCTGATAGTAAAATTGTGTGTATTTTCTCTTGTCTGATACTGGGGATCAGAGAATCTGATACCCAGAACATATCTCTTCTAGAGAGCGAGCCCGCAGTTTTTGAGAGACAAGTGTAATCTTTGTCTGTTGGGTTTCTCCTTCTCCATATGTCGCACACCTCGAGATCTGATTGTAATTTTTGGAATATTTTGTGTTCAAACTTGCCCTTATATCTCTGGAGCCTAGGGTTAACACTATGGGGTTGGAGCCACAACCTATCTAGTTGAAGATTAGGAGCTAGATTAAAGTCTCCACCTAATATAAGTGGGAATCCCATAAATGGGGTTAAGGCTTGTGTGAGCTTATCCCAAAAGGGGAAGTCTTTGTTGTTTGGTGCGTAGATATTGCATAATATATATATTGCATTATGTATTTTGATTTTAAGAATAAGGAACCTACTCTCCCGGTCTCTGGTTGTTTGGAGGATATCCACTGTGTGTCTTTTCCCAAACAAAATAGCAAGTCCTCTGCTTGAACTAGTGTATGAGATATATGATAGTGATCCTACCCAAAGTCTCTTAAGTTTGTCATGTTCTGTATCTGTCAGGTGCGTTTTTTGTAAAAATGCAATGTCAGAGTCCAGTCTCTTTAGGTGTGTCAGAACCGAGCTTCTCTTCACTGGGGAGTTAATGCCCCCAACATTACATGAGGTTAATTTAAGTGACATTTATTATACCAATAAAAAGGGGGGGGATTAATTCCCTCCTCCTCTCTCTCAGGGCAGAGCATATTCTGGTCTCATTGAGTTGCACATAGCATACTTCATACCCACATATAAAGGTAATATCGTAAGGATAGTGGGACTCTTAATGGGCAGGATTCACATATGATTCGTCTAAGGGAAGCATGAGGACTTGTACCCTGAGGTATATTGCGTATAGGCAAGCAAGGTACTCTGTAACAGCTAGTGAGTACGAGTTAGAGTAGAGCAACCCCACCTGTAATGGGCCTCCGCGTGGAAGGAACAACCCCAGGGCGCTGAAGAATTGTAAAATAAGGGAAATATACACAATGTTGCTAAGTGACATCTCTGAGAAAGGTTGCACACAAACTCCGGATTTATATATTAATTTAATTGTCTCCTCAGGCAGGCCGCTATTTGTCGTATGTCTAGGGGCAAGAGTTGTTAACATCTGGAAATCCACTACTCGGGGTGTCCCCACCTTTGTGTTAGTATGTGTCGGTGATAATTTTACAGGGGACATATTGGTGTGCAGGTGATATCCCTCTAACCTCTGCACTTTTGGAGATGAGTATATATATATATTATGTATAGTTTGTGAATACATATAAACTAATAACTAATAGTAACTAAACGGGTTAAAATTAGAACTAGCACAAAAACATTTTTTTGAATAAACCATAAAGCATTCCCAACTATTATTGGCATATTTTTAGGACAAAAGTCCTCATTCCCCAATAGTTTGTTTGATAAATTTGTGCAGAGTGAAACCAACCCAGCAGGCCTGCGATAATGAAACAGACACAGGCCTACAAAGGTCAGCAGCACATTGAGAGGGAGAGTCGGTATTCCTGCAAAAAGCCAGCATACAATCCCACTTTACTCATGGTCTGACCATGCACGCTCCGATACCACTCACCTATCCATTTTCTACAGTTAATATAAGTGACTAGAGTGTGCCCATTCAATTTTTGCATATGTAGACCCAAATACATATATGGCAGACAGTATTGGAACATAACTACAACATTAACAATTAACAGCAGAACAATCATAATAAACATAAAAACAATCTCTTGTGTAACTCCTGTCTCACCAAGAGTCACTGGGAATAGTTCTCGATAGCGAGAATGAGGATGTGTCAGTTGCCTGACTGGCCTATGTTTATGAAGTGAGGCTGACCCGACAGACCTACAATATTGAATCAAACGCAGGTCTGCAAAGGCCAGCAACACCAGGAGTATGAATTTAGTCCATGTAGACCAGTGATCATTTAATATGATCTGTTTCTGTAAGGTCAAGATTACTCTAAAATACATTGCCATAACAAACAAATATCATCGCCATAGCTACGTGATGAGTATTGTAAGTGGTCCTCAGCCTGCCTCTTGTTGCTTTTCCGATGCTAGGAAGCTTTCCACCGCCTGAGGGGAGTGGAAGAATTTGGGGCCATGGGCTGTTTGTAGTCGTAGTTTTGCAGGAAACAACAATGCCACCTGTCGTCCTTGTTCATAGAGACAGGAGCATATAGGGGTGAAGTCTTTGCATTGTCTAGTAACTTCAGAGGAGAAGTCTTGAAATAACGAGAGTCTGTTTCCTTCATAGATCACTTCTTTCTTTAATCTGTAAGCTCTAAGAATTTGCAGCTTCTCTTGAAAATTAAGACATTTAAAGATGACTTGTATTGTTGGTCTCTAAGTTGCGCTCCGGGCCTACCCTGTGTGCCCTCTGTACATCTACAGGAAGGATGTCTTGAGGAATACACAGGAGTTTTGGGAATACCAGTGCAGTGAATGCCAGAAGATCTTTACATGTAACCTTCTCAGGGAGGCCCACTATGTGCAGGTTGTTACGTCGACTACGATTTCCAAGATCTTCCACTTGTTCCTGCAGGATCTTATTGTGGCGTAAGAGCTGTTGTATTGAGTTTCCCACTTCTACTTGTCTATCTTCTATATTGGATATTTTATTCTCAGCCGTCGTGAGCCGCGTTGAGTATTGTCTGACTTCACTCGTCAGTGTGTCTAATCTGGCCTGCAAGGTCTCCATTTTGGGTAGGAAAAAGGATTTAAGGTCTTTCATCAGTTGACCCCTATCCTCATTGGAGTTGGTCTGTTGCATAGGGTGCAGGGGGATCTCTGCACTGGCTTCAGATTGTTGTTTGTTTTTTTTGTCATTGATTTTATTTCTATGGCTCATATTGCCTTCCCGGGGAGGTGTTATCCTATGGAAATAATTATCCACTTTCATGGATGTGGGTCACCCTGAAATGCCCAGTTGTAGGTGAAAATGTGACACTGTCGTAGCTACAGGTATTCAGATTGCTCTGTATGACTCTTTCAACTGCGTTAAGATGCTATTTGTCAATCCACGCTATGTATCAGGATTGACCCAGTCTGAGTGTGTGAGATTAGGTATTTTATAATATAAATGTCCTCACGTCTCCCATCCACACTTCCTCCACTCAGGCTGACCCCATGCGTTGGTGATACTGTGTAGGAAATAGGGTGTAGGCAATTTCGACCCTCAACTTAGTGTTATCAAACCTATAGCTCTCTGTAAGCTGTCTTTAGTAACAGTACTGTTGCAAAGTAGATATGTGTATGACATATACAAAGCCCACATACAGGTGCGGGGCTTGGTTGCAAGAAGCTATGCAGGTCAGTAGGTCTGAGTGGGTCGTTTATGGTAGGCCCAAAATGGCATATCGTTATGTGGATTTTAATTGTTTTTTCACTTTAGTGTTGCGGAGCTCTTCTTAGCACCTCCATTCGCTAGTCCCGCCCACCGGAAGTCCCAGGTTTCATATCTCTTTAAGTTGAGGAAAAGGGCATAATTGTTGGTTTAGAAGATGCACTTGTTTCACACTCTAAGGTAGTCAAGAGAAAGCAGCGGGGTGAATAACAGAAATCAGCTGAGATCACAGAGAGTCAAGAGAGAGTAGCATAATAGAGGTCAGTGGGTGAGTAACAAACATCAGCTGAGATCACAGAGAGTCAGGAGAAAGCAGCAAAATAGAGGTCTGGAGTGAGTAACTGACCTCAGCTGAGATCACAGAGAGTCAGGAGAGAGCAGTGAAATAGAGGTTAGGGGTGAGTAACTGACATTAGCTGAGTTCACAGAGAATCAGGAGAAAGCAGCAAAATAGAGGTAAGGGGGTGAGTAACTGACATCAGCTGAGATCACAGAGAATCAGGAAAGAGCAGCGGAATAAAGGTCAGGGTGGTGAGTAACCGACATCAGCTGAGATTAGAGAGAGTCAGAAGAGAGCAGCAAAACAGAGGTCAGGAGGTGAGTAACTGACATCAGCGGAGATCACAGAGAGTCAGGAGGCAGAATAGTTGCATACCCTCTGGCACAGACTAACCAGGGTGAAGGATGACAGTCAGAGAAGCAGATAAGCAACTACTTCTTCTCCTATGTGGCAGCTAGCATAGCGTCTGCGGTTTGAAAACAGCCAGAAAAGACACAGTTAAAATTGCGATCCTGCCACAGCTTTTGCCCTGAGACCCAGTGAGGTTCAGTTACGCCCCTGGTAGAGCACATAATTTAAATAAACTCCCACTGAGGAGCTGCAACAAAATAGAAAATAGCTGGCCTCTCCTGGCCAGCAGCAGCAAGTCCTTGTCTAACTCTTGTCATGTTATGGAACTTAAAATAAGTTCCATGTTCAATTTATAGAAAATTGAGCCAGTCCACTTTGATTGTTATATAGGTATGAAAAATATTGTTTTAAACTGTGTAGTTATTAAACCTCTTTGTATGTGAGCTGACATGATGCAGAGTTTATTTAGATGATTCCATCAACACTAGTATCCTCTTAACCTGATAAAAGAAAACATATGATGTGTCCAATCCTTCACTTCCTTGATGTTTTTTTCCTCCAAGCAATGTGTTCATAATTGATTATTGATGTGTTTTACAAAATTATAATTCATTCTGGTTAGAATAGAAGATGCAAAATGTCACTTATTTATATCATGCTTCCCAACACATTTTTATTGACTTCTGTCACAGATGAAATGAAAAATGTGTGTAATTTCAGCATTGCTTAATGTGCATGAAGAAAAATGTTTCAGTTACCATAATGCCTAGATTTGTTCATGTACATAAGAGCAAACTGGCTTATTCTGCTTCTATGCAAGTTAAATTGATGCAGAAAGTAGTATAATAGTAGTTCAAACCAACATGAATTAAAAAATGAGAATAACAAGAAACATGATTGGTTTCTCACAAACTGTTAATTAGTAACAGAGGACAAGCTAGTTTGCAAAGCAAGATAGCAAACATTTAGATTGATAGATGCATTTGATCATCTACAGAGTTACTTATTTGTTATGTAAATTGTTTTCAAGGTTTTTGTGTAAAAAAAAAAATACAGTTTTGGTATTGCAAAACCATACATTAAAGGGCCATGATGCCCAAATGTTGAAACACTTGAAAGTGATGCAGCATAGTTGTAAAAATCTGACTAGAAAATATCACCTGAACATCACTATGTAAAAAAGAAAGATATTTTACCTCAAAAATTCCTCAGAAGCCACATCCCATTGTAAAGGACTTCTAAGCAGCAAATCAGTCTGTCTGTCCCGGGACAGGCAAAGGAGCAACATTTGTGCACTCTCATCTTTTTTCCCTATTCAGTTTAAGGAAGTTTACTATGAAATCTCATGAGAGTTAGGTGAAATCTCATGAGATCACAGTAAAAGAGTTCATGACCTCAGCACTGCTGATGCTGATTGGCTGCTGTTCATTTCTTCATTTTTTTTTTTTTTTTTACCTGCAGTTGGGCAGCAGCTGAGTTCTTTTACAAAGAACTTA
>CAJPDP010030951.1:0-11096 GCA_905336975.1 Bombina variegata variegata
AAAGGTGCGGCCAGGAAAAAGCCAGCGTTAGCTACGCGGGTCGTTACCGACAAAACTCTAAACCTAGGCGTTAGTAAGTTAAGTGTGAAAAATAAAGATGTGTGAAAAAAAACAATACAGCAATAATCTTCTGAAACAATATGCAAGAAACTTTGTAGAATGATTGATATGGGGTACAATATGCCTAGATTTGCGGATTCTGAAGATTTGCCCAAAGTAACAGAATTTTTAGCAGTTTTGAAGTCACTATTTAAAACGGAATAGAGCCTTTTTTTATTTTAATCTACGAAAACTATATATTTTTAATAGTCAACCCAAGGTATTGATCTAGGCCCATTTTTGGTATATTTCATGCGAGCATATTGCCTCCAAATGCGATCAAATAAAAAAAACAATAGTTAACTTTTTCACAAACTTTGGGTTTCTCAATGAAATTATTTACATATCACTTGTGCAACAAATAGTTGTAAAAACTTCTCTGGGATCCTCTTTGTTCAGAAATAGCAGATATGCATGGCTTTGCCATTTCTTTTTGGCAATTAGAAGGCCACTAACTGCAGCTGCACACCCTATTTCTGAAATTCCAGGCAGTGAAGGGGTTAATTAAATTAGTTAGCTGGTAAGGGTAATGGTATTTTATTTCAGTGTAAAGATTACTTTCCCACCCGACACCTCCTACCTCCCTGATCTCTCCCAAACAGCTCTATCTCCACAACCCACACTTTTCACCACTATCTTAAGTCCTAGCAGACAGTCTGCAGTATTGTTTTATGGCCTTCATTTTTCTGCAGTGTAGGATCCTCCCATACACCCCCCACCTCTCTGATCCCACCAAAACAGCTCTTTAACCCTCCCATTGGTCTCCACAATATTAGGTACTGGCAGCTGTTTAATAATGCAAAAAATATATTCTGTAGGGTAGCGATCCCCCTCACCTTCCCCACCCCCTCCAAACAATCATATTTTAGTTCTCCCATTTCCCTTCTCATAATCCATTTTGCTGTAGGGTAGTGGACCTATCCCTCCCTCTCTCCATTAACATATCTGTAGTGTAGGGAACCCTCCCCTTCCTTCCCCTCCCATCGATGGGCTGGTCACTCACCTCCCTCTCTCACGACCACCGCAGCAGATACAGACAGTGACACTGCGGCATGTCCTGCATCAGTGCTCCCTTACCATTTAAAGGCAGATACCTTCTGTCCCAGACTGTAGTTTTGGCTGTCTAAGCAGACAGCGGGCACTACAGCATGCACTACAGCGTTGGACATAGGTAATAAGTTAACAGGGTACACGGGGCAAAGTACTGTGACACGTAGTACATACGTCCATATGGCGCAACATGAACCCAAATTGTTTTGTTTTCTCTTTCTCGATTCAGATAGAACATGCAATTTTAAACAACTTTCCAGTTTACTTGTATAATTATCTAAATTTGTTTCGTTCATTTGGTATCCTATTTTGCAAAGGATATCTTGGTAGGCTCAGGAGCTGCTGATATATGCCTCATGTTAATGACGCACCCATGTGCTCTACTGTTTCTTCAACAAAGGATTCCAAGAAAATGAAGCACATTAGATAATATAATTAAATTGGAAAGTTGTTTAAAACTTCGTACTTTCTCTAAATCATGAAAAAAAGCACACATTGGTTTTCCAGTTCCTTTAAAGTGCCATTAGAACAATGATTTATGCACATGTGAAAAACAGTACAATGCGCTCACCTGCAGATGGGATTTTCCCTCAGATCAGATTATAAAAAAACTTTAGTATTAAATTTAGGCTTATATTGCACTAAACTAATGTTTGACAGAGACCTGTGTCTCCTGAAAACTTGCAATTGTATCCACTATAAGTTAGCTACTAAAGGTATAATTTGTACATCACTTGTTATCTTCTTACAAAAGGATTTAAAATTATTTGAGTTAACCATTTGAAACCATTATAAAATTGATTCTATGTTATATCAGTAGCAAAATCTATAATGTGCAGTCACATTTATATTTGAAAGCAGACAAACCACATAACTGTACTAAGTCTCTAATCAAAGCTTTTGTTGTCACAAATATATTCCTTATACAAAGTCTTTAAAGAACCACTGAATACAGTAGAATTGCATAATTAAATAAGTGCATAATAAAAAGACAATGTAATAATACAGGCTGAATCTCAAACAGATTTTTTTTCTGTCAAATTTATTTTTTCTCTCCCATTTCCAGCCCTCTATCATATGAAAGACATCAGCCAATCACAGACTAGAATACGAATACCCTGTGAGCTTGTGCACATGCTCAGTAAGATCTGGTGCTGTAGAAAGTGTGCATATAAAAAGACTGCAAAATTTGATAATGGAAGAAAATGGGAAAGTGTTTTAAAACTGCATGATCTGTCTAACTTATGAAAGTTTATTTTGACTTGAGTGTCCCTTTAAAGCCAATAAACATTTGGCTTTCAAATACTTTGCAGTAGTCTCGATCAGCAAAAAGGTTAAAGAATTTATTTTTAATCACTTATAAATATGAAACGTTCTGTCCTTTTTGGAGCTTTATACGTTACAACATCTCTTCTTCATCACCTCAAACAGAGAATAAACGCTTATAAATTATCCAGTTCTCTCTGTGGGGCAACAATTGGGAAAAAAAATAAAAATAATTTAAAACCAAACTAGTAACGTGCCAAGGCCTCACTCAACATTTATCATTGCATATATCCTACAAGCAGAAAGGTTTTGTTGATACTACATGGTTAACCTTTTAACGCTGTTCTATTCCGTCATATGGGCTTTAGTGACGTTAGGACGAAATAAAAACGCAATAACCGTTGGCTGTCCTAAAGCCAACAGCGCTTCCATAATGTGATTGCAGTCTGGGAGGCGTGCCTAGCGTCACAGGGACGCCCCCCTGACCCAATCCCATCATTGAAATCTCGCAATCGCGTGCACAATCGCAGGATTTCAATTTGTTTACATCAGAACGTTGTTCCGATGTAGACAAATTAACCCTGTCATCAAAGGGTTAATTGAAAGCAGGAAAATATTTTAGTTGACTGTATTTGTGTGACTAAACAATAATAAAACATTACTCATATTGTCAATAAAGAATGACACTCGCTATTAGTCACAGCAAAATGGGTGCAACTCATGAGAGGGTTGAAATGGATACAAATATGAGTTTAAATGCTTGGGATTCAAGTTGTAGGAAAATCACACATAGTATTCTTTATTAACCGGAGTTGGAATTATCTCTAGTTCCAGATTAATAAGAAATTGCAGCAGTATTTAATAAAATGACGGTTTCTAGTCTTTAAAGGGGATACTAAACCCAATACTAAACCCAATTTTTTCCCCTTCATGATTCAGATAGAAAATGCAATTTTAAGCCACTTTCTAATTTACTCCTATAAAGTTTGTTTTCTTGCTATCTTTTTTTTTTAAAAAGCAGGAATTTAAGCCAAGGAGCCGGCCCATTTTTTGTTTAGCACCCTGGATAGCACTTGCTGATTGGTGGCTAAATTTAGCGACTAATCAGCTAGCGCAACACAACTGCTGAACCAAAAATGGGCCGACTTCTAATCTTTACGTTCTTGCTTTTCAAATAAAGATACAAAGAGTACTAATGGTTTCTAACTGAACACATGGGCGAGCCAATGACAATCGTTATATATATGCAACCACCAATCAGCAGCTAGAACCTAGGTTCTTTACTGTTCCTGAGCTTACCTAGATAAATCTTTCAGCAAAGGATAACAAGAGAAGGAAGCAAAATAGTAGAAGTAAATTGGAAAGTTGTTTAAAATTGCTTACTCTAAATCATAAAATGTCTAATTATAAAACTTTACTGCCACTTTAAAACTGCCTGCTCTCTCTCTCACTGGTTTTCAAACCTGTCCTAAGGCCTCCCCAACAGGCCAGGTTTTTGGGATAACCTTGGATGAGAGCAGGTCAAATAACCATGGATACTAATCAGCTGATTGTTTCACCTGTGCTTTAGTTCAGATATCCTCAGAATGTGGCCTGTTAGTGAGGCCGGAGGACAGTGCTCTACCTAACTCATGAAAGAAAAAAAAGGGGCATTAGTATCCCTTTAATACTGAGTGCATTAGTAGCTTTGTGTCCATAACTGGCAAGTTAGTAGTATTTTTTCAGCCCTGTATATTAGGATATAAAATACACTGTGAAAAATAAACCCAGAAGCTACGTCATTATACCGGTAGTATTTGCTCCTTTCAGCAGTATTTCAGATTTACCTTTTTTTTTTTTTTTTTTTTTACATGGTTGAAACCTCTCTCCTTTTCATGCAAGCTTTCACACTATATTGCAGCAATGATTGTAATAGTGTTATACATATAAAGCATAAGACGTGCACACTCCAGTCTATTTCAGTATGCTCTCATGGAAACCAGAGTATAGAGACCAAGAGAAAGCTGTACATTTGAGAACAGAAGTAAATTGTAAAGATTTTTAAATTGAACTCTCAGATCCACATACGATCGGGTTGATTGACACCCCCTGCTATCGTCAGATTGTCCGCGAATCTGCAGGGGGCAGCATTGCACAAGCCGTTCACCAGAACTGCTTGCGCAAAGATAAATGCCGACAGTGTAAGCTTTCAGCATTTATCGATGTGCAGCGGACATGATACGCTACATCGTATCATGTCCGCTCGCACATTAGTAAATTGACCCCCATGTGTCACTTAGTTTTGGACAAAATAAAATCTTCATTGAAAACATGAAAAAACACTTTTTGGCCTAAGTAATGACAGATCAAGAAGTAACATAACAGCTCTTACACACATTTAAGAACTGATTGACATTAGAATTAATATAATAGTGAACTAACTGAAACCTAAACGCCCTATCTAAATCATGAAAGTTTCATTTTGCCTAGACTGTCCCTTTAACTTTGAAATGGGCCAGAAAATTATCTGCTGCTCTTTTCAAATTCAAAGGAAGTTCTATTAAATTGTCTTTTTTATTGTGTATGTGTCAATTATTCAATCCTACTGGGTTTAGTGCTCTTTTAATTCATAGAACAAATTTGCTTATCCCAGGTAATTCTTTAATTACTGTATTTCTCCTTACTATCGCTGTTGAAAGTCTATGCCATGAATCAACCACTCTTTCTCCAAAATAAAAATCCCAACTGCCCCTAAAATTCTTCTTATATTAAACCTAATCCTAATTTGTTTATTATAATATGTTTTGCTTTTTAAATATAATTTGTAATGCAAAAATAATGTAATTCTCCAATTTATTAGAGCATGCCATTTTTTTTTTTGCATTACTGACTACATATAGCCGACTAGAGCAAATAATGCAGTTTTTTGTGTTCTGAGTTAATAAGGGTATTTGCCTTCAAATACAATTATATGTTTTTGGGGTGTTTTTGAAAAGTGTAGTTCCTTTTGCATTATTCATTACTTGTCTTGATGTTGTTGCCTCACAATCAATGGACTCGCCAATGCCTTTATTTAACACAAATTTTCTTTTGTTGTTTTTTTTTTAACTTTTTTTATAATAAGCATAATGTTATATAATTAACGTCCATATGGCAGTGAAAACTTCCTAACCTGATTGCTGATTGCTCATATTCCGTTACAGAGCATATGGTAAGCCTGATATTTGGTGCTGCCTCCTTCAACAGCTATCTCCTGTTTTTCCTGCCTGTACCCAACAATATTCAGGTCAAACTGACAGCTTCACTCTACAAAATTGGTTATTAGTTTCCATGGAAACCAGTTTCTATTGCATTTCTCGCCCCACACACGTACATATGTTCAGTTGAAAGTCTCTGATTCTTCTATTCTTCCTCTTTTTGTAAGCCGGAGCTGTTCGCATCAATCATAGACTCATTGCATAAAACTTTGCCCTTCAATGTCAGAGAGGAGTCCAGACACGTACTGCAAGTATTTGTATCACTGCAGGCGAGCGTAATCCAAGTTCAGAATACCAGGGTATGCTACATAGGCTACATCTGACCTTCCGCCCCAAATTCCATCAGTTCACAAGAGCAAAAATGTATTTAAATTCATCTTTTGAATAAACCCTGATGTTTTCTCCTAATATACAACTTTTAAAACAAGTTATTCAGCATCATTAATTCATTGTTTGTTTGTTTTGTTTTGTTGTGTTTTGATAATAAATATGAAAGTATACAAATAAAATGCAGGTGACAAAAAAAATTAAATTGTTGATTTTATCATATGGTTAAAAGACTCTTCACAGAGATGTGTTTCATAACGATCCGACAATGTAGTTGTCAGCCAATAAGCAGGTAAGCTTCACTTTCATTAGCACTAGCTACTACTTTAATTTAAATGGACATGAAACCTAAATCATTGTATTTCATGACTTAGGTAGAACAAACA
Organism: Bombina variegata variegata; assembly: GCA_905336975.1. NCBI lineage: Eukaryota > Metazoa > Chordata > Amphibia > Anura > Bombinatoridae > Bombina > Bombina variegata. Next base: position 6,365 of record CAJPDP010030951.1, read on the forward strand.
ATTATAAACTATTTTCCAGTTTACTTCTATTATCAAATTTGCTTCATTCTCTTGGTATCATTTGTTGAAAGAGTTTCAATGCACTACTGGTTTCTATCTGAACAAATGAGTGAGCCAATGACAAACAGTATACAGTATATATAAGCAGCCACCAATCAGCAGCTAGAACCTAGGTTCTTTGCTGCTCCTTAGCTTACCTAGATGAACCCTTCAACAAAGGATAATAAGAGAAGAAAGAACATTAAATAATAGCAGTAAATAGGAAATCGTATGTTCTGTCTAAATCATGAATGTCTAATTATGACTTTACATTTAATCTGCTGCCCAGACTCTGTTGCCTTGAAGATTTTGCACATAGGCTGTTGAGTTATATATAAATTCAGTATTTGAATAGTATTATGATTGAGACAGTAATGAATTAACCCTTAATGAAGGACATTCATATAAACAGCTGCTTATGCCAATCAAAACAATAGTGAGACATAGTTTCTAGTTTCTTAGCAAAGCTAATGTTATCTTTATATCTTGTCATGCAATAGTAATACTCATCAGTACAATTAAAATAGAACAATACATTATGCAGATTGGTAAAAACCTTATAAGGAACTGAAGAATAGGGCAGCGATGGCAGCAAACTGTAAATATATACTGTATATGATTATATACATATGTATTATGTATTAATGTGTTTTTATACACATATTAACACATAAATATATATGTAAATAAGCATATACATATATTTTTACTGGAAACACACAGTTCTCATAGACCGCAATGTAAAGGCACTTTCAGTGCCGTTTTTTATCTAATTCCCCACACCCGGTCCTTTAGAACCCCACAACTGCTAAGTGCAGTAACATATTAAGATGCTATTATCTTTATTTTTTAATAAAGTATACAACAATTTATTTTGGGGACATTTGGGGCACTTTTAGAAAATTAACGAGATATCTGATCTCTGGTTAAATTTATAACCACTAATTGCTACCGCCAACTCGGGTAGCATTAAACAATTATAATGGTTGGTTATTTATCGCACACCCGCAAATGGGCAAATTTGCCGGGTTTGCGGGCATGTGAAAAATTAGCACTCCACTTGTAATCTAGCCCTTAATGTTGTCAATCACCAAGTCACGGGCCCTAGACGAAGGATTTTGGATTAAGAAACATAAATCTTGTGTTGTGCAGTATGGTGCGATAAGCAAAGGCTAATTTTTCAGTTGTATAGCCATACCGCACAACTTGTAATCTAGGTTAGAGGCAATAGGTGATGAAATGATTTTTGTTAACAAATTAATTCTGATCTTCTCCATCAACAAATATTGGACATGTTTTTGTTTCTTGTGACAAACGATTTGTCAGAAACTATTTTATGTCTGTGCACATGTATAAATGTTACTGACCTTATTTCCATATCATGACCAAACACAAGATCATTTTAGCATGTGCAATTATCTTTATTGGCAGGACCATTTCAAAAAGTGTAAAAACATTTTAATATGGGGCACAGAAGATGATAATTTCTGTTTCCAAGAGTTTAAAATCTAAGCAACAGTGAGAATAACATATGGACATTTACGGGTGATGGAAGTGCAATTTATAAGGTGCAGAGTCTGCCTAAGTACTAGGAATACAAACTATAAGAGAGAAGGACAATGACCCATTCATTTCATGAGCTGTATCTGAGATTGGGAGATTAGGGACTGAGTTGTGGTGGTATGGGGGTGGGGGGTCAGGTAACATGGGAGAGTCAGGGTGAGCTAGGGTGAGTTATGTACATAGTCAAGATGTGTCATGAATGGTGCCAAGTCTTTTGAGTGGCATGGCTGGAAAAGACTGGGTACTCTGAGTGAGTACTCAGGGGAGTGCCTAGCCAAGTTTTAAATGGTCTTCAATTTGTCTTTGAGCAACTGAGACACTCATAGTTAAGGAAAGGGAGGGGGAACAGATGGACAGAATTCCCAAGCTAAATGCGAGACAGTTGTAAGCTTTGTGTTCCTACAACAATATGAAAGCATGAAGAGGTAATTTTTTTCAGATGAAACATAAAGAATGCAACCATTCATCAACAGGCCAGGAAGTCAGGAAAGTGTTTGGGGTGTCAGATGCAGAGTCTTGTGGTTATGGGTGGAGTTTGTGGCCCCCGGGGACTAATCTCTGTTGGGAAGACTTTGGGCATTATTATGTGAGGTTGGGGTTATACCAGGTGTCTTTTATAGAAACGGAGATATAAATAGAGGAGGAGGAGTGGCAGAAGTAGTAATATGGCAGAGAAGTCAAACTGTGACAGTCCCACAAAAACCGGGACAGCTAGGAACAAAAAAAAGTCCTTAACAATTTTAAGCATATTGTAAAGGTCATTAAACATGTATCAGTAAATAAAATAGCTACTTTCCTCTTCTTTTCTCGTTTGAAAACATTGAAGACACCTTTACATTGCTCTCCAGTTCCCTCATACATAGCAGAGTACAACCAGTTCAAGCAAAATTGATACAGCAGAATGTACTGTGCCCCTCAGACCTGACTGAAAGCTATTAACTTGCAGATTGTTAAAAGGTGGTTTGCTGCAATTTATTTATTTCAGATTTGTTCTCAGCATAGAAAGCTAAAATTAGCTGGAACCCCATGTTTTAAGCATATGCAAAAAATCATTTTTACTTGAAACAGCCTTTAAGGGCAGGATTAAATGAATTAAAACAAAATAATGATATATGCAACAAACATCATGTAAACAAAACTTCCGACCCCTGTTGGCCACAACAAAGGAATGAATGGATGTTGTTTGCTATCAGTGCGTCTCTAATATGAATGATACAGACAGGGTTAATTTTCTAAGGAAGATGAACATCAAGCTTTTAATTCATTAATCTGTAACACAACATTGCTTCTTTGCACAATACAATATATACTGAGACATGTTGAGATCTTTTACGTGATGTAAGCACAATTTATACCTTCATGTATTTTCCTCACTCCATATAGTCCCTATAGGGTTAATTATTTTCCAACTAATGGTAAAACATTTGATGTTGCATTTGCAGTGTTGTTGTATTTCACGCTTAAGTTTTGTTTTCCAGATCACTGATTTATCATCCACATGTTACTAAACTGACTCAGCATTAAATTTCATTTTTGTTTTTTCTTGTTATTTGTACATTAATGATTTGACCTACATCTGAGATCTCTGCTGTAGGCGGTTGTAGTCTATGTTCAGAATACATGAAACCACAGAGAACTGTCTCTTTGTTAATTGATCATGTCATTTTAACTTTTTTGTTTATATTTGTCAAACATTTTTGCCACCTCTTCCCTCGTAAATATCTCACCTCTGTCTTTTGTGAACCTGTAAATTCTGTTTAAAAGTGAAAAACAAGTTAAAACTGAAGTTAAACCAGAAGTGAACTGCAAGGATAAAGAATTCTAACCAAATGAAAAACCTATTCTACCATCTTTATACACTTATAACATGCATGATACATATTGTCAACTGTCCCAATTTACTGGGACAGTCAAAGGTTTTTTCCTCTTATCCATTATAAATTTACAAGGAGGTTTTCCCACATGTTAAAAATCTGACCTAAGGTGAGGGCTGGGCATGGAATTTTCATGCAATTTATATTTGGTGTTAATGGGTGAAGTGGAGTGGGAGGAGTTATGTAAAACAGCAGTGAGTGTGTCCAATTCTTCTGCTTGTTAGGCTACTGATAAATCTTGTTCAGGCAATCACGTGTTCTTATGATGCCAGTATCCTTCATAGTGGAACTTTTTTTCTATTCAATGAGAAGTCAACAATTGAGGGATAGATTATTTTAACAAACAAGTTTTTAAATCTGGGTAATTATATGCCCCTGCTCATGTACCCTGTACTTGGAAATTAGGAGGTTTTCATACATAAATTATAGTTATGATGATAACATTAATCATAAGAATTATTGTCTATTTTCTATCACGATGTTGGTCTTTCCTCTTTACAATTATTTAAGGTTAGAAGTGGATGCGCTAGGGGGGTGTAGGCCTCTCTGGTAAACCTCCTTAATAACTCAACCAAAGATAGATTAATAAAAAGATGTGTGTGAGAGGGCGCTAATAAGCTTAAACACCAAATAGTTGGACATGTACCGATAAATTCCTTTAAAGTGAATGTAAACTTTGAGGAATGTATGTCCGTTTTTTAAAAATCCTATTAAAAACAGGGGTACTATTATTCACCAAAGTTTACATTTCAGCCATTTTGTTAAAATACTTACCTTTTCTTCATAAAGCCGGACCAGCGATTCCCCCGCCTACCACCAGTCTCTTCATAGGTCAGAAATGAAGAATCCAGCTACCTCCAATCATGGCATGGCCTCAGGCAATGTTTGCTCTGGGGGGGAAGCCATGATTGGAGGAAGCCGGATTCTTCATTTCTGACGTAAGAAGAGACGAGCGTCAGGCTGGGGAATAGCTGGTTGGCTTCATGAAGAAAAGGTAAGTATTTTAACAAAACGGCTGAAATGTAAAGTTTGATGAATGAAAATGACTCTCAGCTAGATTATGAGTTGGGCGTTATGACTCAAATGTCATCTTTATGGGCCATAACACTTCATTTTCCCTAACGCTGCTATTACAAGTTTCCATTGCGTCACAAATATCCACATTTACGCTCAAATCCATAACGCTCACCCAGACCCAGTATATAAAGGGACACTGAACCCAAATTTTTTCTTTCGTTAAACAGATAGAGCATGCA
>CAJPDP010031023.1:0-16192 GCA_905336975.1 Bombina variegata variegata
CTGGCCATAAAAGGAAGTGCAGGAAATGAGCAGCATCACACAGTATGCACTACAGTCAGCAAGAGAGGTGAGTAAAATGGCTGCCAGCAGCACATGGCAAACAAAACAGGTAAAAACCCTGACAGATGCAATGCAGGCCTTTATTGATGGCAGTGTGCTAGTGACGCGTACCTGGTTGGGCTCGGTTTAAGCTGCAGGCTGTCGTTGGGTATCCGCTATGTCTCTGGTGAGATTTGGAAAAGGCCTTTATCCCTTGTGATCTCTGTCCCGTGTATAGAGCTCAATGGCAGCATTTTCGTGGCTGCGTGATAACGCCCAGCTAGTGGATAAGATGACTGCGGGAGAGCTCCCTAAAAAGACAACCACTCAGTGTAAGATGGGCATAGGAGCAACAGCAGCCAGCTGTGTTACGTCCTGCTGTAGAAGTATTCCGGTAGGTGATAAGTCAGTTTAAAAGTGCCACTGATGTCTTAGATGGGTTGTGGTCCTTTCATTGTAATGGAGCTAACTGACTACACGGCCATTTGCCTGCATGGACAAGCTCCGCCCCCCCTAGGTCTGTATTTCTAAATGGGAAATTCATAATGTCCTGTTCCTCCTTAGAAAGTGTTTTAATGAAGATTGACCATTTCCCCCAAAAATAGCGTATTTGGGAATCTACATAAGTAGAGGCAATTTGAGAACCGTATTAATCCAATATTCAACCTTTAGCCACAATTGCTTTATTCTCGTGGATTCCCAAAGCATATGAATTAAATCAGCTCCTAATAATTGACATTTGGGACATTTATTAAAATCTAAATTGTACCAATGATATCCCTTATGCAGAGTATAATATGTCATGTATAAAAGTTTAAGGTGTGATTCTCTCCAGGAAGCTGATAATGTGGTTTCATTTACCCTATTAATAGAAAATTTTATATCCTGAGTATAAAGATTTGCAAGAAGAGGGTGCCATTTATTGAAAATGTAAATTAAATTATATTCTCCTCTGCATCCTGCTAACAGTCTATACCAGGGAGAGATAGAGAAGAGGCAATGTTGAACTGATTTAATCCAGGAATCTAATTTTGACCAGTTCCAATTCCATCCATATAGGGTAATAATATTGGAAATATAGTGTCTAATTTGAAGGTAATCAAAAAAAATCCTTATTATCTAGGAGGAACTGTTCTTTCAAAGCACAAAAAGATTTAACTACCTGTGAATTGAGATCTACAAATTGTACCTGCTTAGACAGCCCCAGACGGGCCCATTTTTCAAATATCTTCGTATGGATTCCTGGAGTAAATTCAGGATTCCCCATGGTGGTCTGATAATTAGAAATTGCGTAATTAAGACCCATCTTTGCATTTATCTTCTGCCAAGCAAGCAATAAATTATATAGAGAAGTTAGGTTTTTGATTGATCTAGGAATGGTTTTAAGATTACAATGAAGAATGGCTATGGGTGAATATGGATATAGTACATTTTATTCCAGATCAAACTGGGAGAGGTAATTCAAAGCCCCAAGCCAACCTACAACAAATTTCGCTAAGGAAATTAAACTATATAATTCCAGGTTAGGCAATGCCAAACCACCATATTCTTTTCCCAAAAATAATCTTTTTAAAGCAATTCTAGAGTTTTTTCCTTGACATATATAATATGATAAGTATGAGTAGAAATTATGGAGATCTTTTTTCTTAAGAATTATAGGAATATTCTGAATTACATAAAGAATTTTAGGGAAAGAGATCATTTTAAACAGAGCAACCCTTCCTGAAATATTTAGTGGCAAGTTATGCCAATGGAGCAGATCTTCTTTAACCTTCAAGAGTATTTTTGTAATATTTAAAGTATACCAGGTACCTGGATCTCGTGAAATATTAATACCAAGATATGTAAATGCGTGTGTTGCAACTCTAAATGGTATACTTACACTAGAGAACTGCTGTTCCTTGAGCCCAAAAAATTCTGATTTTGATGTATTTACTTTATAACCAGAGAAATAACTGAACAATTCCACCTCATGTAGAAGTTGCAGAATATTCCTTGAAAGATTAGAAATATAAACTAAAAGATCATCAGCATAGAGAGCAACCTTAAGTTCTTTTTTACATATTTTAATACCTTCAACTCTCTGACAAATAGCTATGGCTAAAGATTCTATTGTTATGATAAATAAAAGGTGATAATGGACAGCCCTGTCTGGTCCCTTGCTTAAGGGTTATATTCTCTGTCAGCTGGCCATTAATGATTAGCGCCGTTTTGGAAGTATTATAGATATTCATTACAAAATGGGAGAAAAGCCCTTGTAGACCAAATTTCTTTAGGATCAAAGTAGTCCAGGATGCAGAGAAGGCGTCCGAACATGGTGATTTATTTATAAAATAAAAATTGAACAAGTTTTTAAGATAGGGAATAATTTTAGATTTCAACAATTTATAAAATTCATTGGGCAGTGGATCTGGTCCTGTGGTTTTATGTAAAAATATAGAGTCTATGCTGTTTGCAATTTCTTTATCAGTAATAGGGGCATTAATCACAGGTAATAAATGTTCTGGACATCTCAGGACCAAAATACTATCCCAGAATTCTGCTTTGTTACCTAGATAAGGCTCTTTATATGAATATAGATCTGAGTAGTATGAGGTAAAAGATAAAAAGGATCTGTTTAGAATCTTTGTAGATATTATTATTTACTTGAATCGCTTCAATACCTTGAGAGCTAGAAGAATTTTTAATGATCCTTGCCAAAAGTTTGCCCGTCTTGTTACCATATCTATAATATTTAGCCTGCATTTTAAATTCAGTCAATGTTGTAGAGTGAAGAAGTAAGGTATGTCGTTCTTTCTTAGCATTCAAGTATTTGACCCAATTTTCATTGGAGGAATTTAACAGATAGGCATTGTATGTACTAACTAAATAATTTATGATTTCTTTCCCTCTCTTCCTAAGCCTCTTCTTCATATTGATCATGAAAGAGGTGATATCTCCAGTCAAGACTGTTTTGGCAGTCTGCCAGAAGAGCTCAAGATTTTTTATATGTGGTTGATTAAAAAGACAATAATCCTCCCATTTTTTAACAAGATAGTTTTTGAATTTAAGATAATTGAACAGATAGGTAGGAAAATGGAAGCGGCAAAAAAAGGAATCAAAAGAAAAAAGAGAGACCTCCCGTACAATAGGTGCATGATTCAAGAGGCAGAAGGGAGAAATCAATACGTTTGCTCACGTATTTATTAAGCTATTACTAATCAGAAACATATCTATCCTGGAGAGAGAATTATATTTTTTGGGCATATAAGTATAATTTTTAATGTCAGGATTTTGTTCCCTCCAAACATCCCTGACTCCCAGGTTACAGAAAAGTTTTTTAAATTGTTTAAATTGTTTTTTCTCTTGCTTATCTCTACTGGTCTTAGAGCAGTTTTGACCATATCTGACCCTATCTAAGGGGAACTGGGGGATCATATTGAAATCTCCTAAACTGAGATGGCCATCAACCATTTTTAAGATCTTATTTTGTAGGAGATTCCAAATTAATGGATTAAAATCATTGGGTGCATATATGTTACATAAAGTAAGTAAACCATTTATAGTTTTTATTTTTAATATAATAATTCTCCCCTCGGGGTCAATATACAAATCAACAATCTCATAATTAAAACGTTTTCCAAGCAAGATAGCCACACCTCTTTTCCTTGCTATTGAAGGCGAGACAATCACCTCACCTACCCAGTGAGACTTGAGTTTCATACCTTCTTCTAATGAAAGATGATTTTTTTTGAAGAAAAGCTATGTCAGTGTGTAGTTTCTTTAAATGGCGAAGAGTGGCTTTTCTTTTAATGGGGGAATTGATGCCCCCTATGTTCCAAGATTATATAATAAATTTCCTAGTTCTAGCCAAATCTTAGTTTTAAAGGCAAGAGAGATACCGAAGAGAGAGAGAAAGGGGGGGGGGGGGGGGAAATGAGGAGAGGAAAAAAAAAAACATACACAAAAAACAAAAACCCAATTAATCCCCATTGGGACCAGTCTGGAGGCAATTAGCATGATTCTCTTTTGGATTTAAAAAATTGTTCAGCTTCAGTTGCATTATCAAAAAATTATATTGTATTACCATCAGAAACTTTAAGCTTAGGAGGATAAATAACTGTAGCCCTAATTCCTTCGTTAAAACATTTTAGTGGCAATGGGAGAATGCTCCTTTATTTTGTTCAGGGTTTCGTATGAGAAATCTTGGAATATTTTAATCTGAGCATTATCTAATTAAACAATTTGTTTTTTACAAAAATGTTTTAGAAGAAGTATTTTCCCCTGGAAATTTAGAATTTTAGCAACAACTGGCCTAGGTCTGTTACTCCCGCCACTATTGGAAAATATTCTTCCCACTCTGTGTGCTCTTTCAACGATGATCGGAATCGAGGATGAGGGCAACAGGGAGGGGAGTGTCAGAGATACAAATTGTATTAAATCTTCATACTCCTTTGATTCAGGAATTCTGACTAACCTGATACTATTCCTTCTACTGACGATTTTCAAGGTCTTCTAATTTTGTTTGCAATTTTAGGGTCAAAGTTTGATTATCTGCCAAGTGAGTTTTCTGTAGGACATTAGTATCCTCCAGGTCAGACACCCGTTCAAATTCTGATACTCGAGTAGTATATTCTCTAACCTCCTGTCTCAAGGAGGATATCTCTGATTTAAATTCTGTTTTTAAAGACTCAAAGTAAGGTGATAAGGATTCAATAATATATTTTACTAACAGTTGTCTAAGTAAATGGTCATTTGATGTGGGTAGAGTAGTTTCAGAGTGTACTAAACTAAGGTTTCTGATGATTGTTTATTTTTCTTATCCCTTTTAGTAGCCATTATTAGAGATTTTACTCTAGCCTGCAAGGTAGGGGAAAGAAATTTCTTCATAGAAAAATAAATTATATACTAGAAAGTGATAAGACCCTTTATGAGTGAGATTAATTAATGTGGAAACAAACAGTGTTTAAATTAATATCTGCTGGGAGACACAGTTACTCCAAATTCCACACTGTTGTAAGTGTCTTCAAAAAATGTACTCAATTCTCTACCTGAATAGAGTTATAGGTTGTGTAAAACATACTAAGGCCACTATAGATGTTACATGAAACTTCTAATCTTATATGAGATAGACAGTGACAAACAATGTGACTTGTAAATCTAAACTAACATAGAAAATATGTACAATCAGAATTATTTCTTTTTCTTTTCTTTTCACAATTAAGAACAGAAATGTGCCAATGTGTAGAGTAAATATGCCACGTAACAAATTTCCATCACATACAGAATATCTACACAGAAGTTAAGGCTAGGGGGTTCATTGATCATTGTGCGGATGGACATGATCCGCTATAGCGAACCATGTCTGCCACACATCGATAAATGCCAACAGCATACGCGGTCGGCATTTATCATTGCACCAGCAGTTCTTGTGAACGGCTGGTGCAAAGCCACCCCCTGCAGATTCATGGCCAATCGGCCGCCACGGGTGTCAATCAACCCGATCGTATTGGATCGGGTTGATTTCTGGCGATGTCTTTCTGCCACCTCAGAGCAGGCGGGCAGGTTTTGGAGCAGTGGTCTTTAGACCGCTGATTCATAACTTGTGTTTCTGTCGAACATAAAAGCTCGCCAGAAACACCGGGCATCAAGCTAAATAGACCCCTAGATAGGACCAGTGTGACTCTCTAGCCAATGCGTCTCAGCTGACACTATTACACTATATCTGGTATTAATACTGTTAAGTAAGCAAGCAGAAAGTTCAATGAACCAAGTAGTGAAAGTTCTCTTTTTCCCTTTTTCTTTCGCATTTTCTCCCTTTGCAAGCTCTCTCAAAGCAGAAGAAATTTCAACCTGTTTTACCTCTAGATACCCTCAGGGAGAAAGCTGCAGCACAGAGACTTTGTTTAAATTAATCCAGAGTATAGACAGGCGAGAAAAGGGGGGTCAGCTATACCTCCTTGTAGCAAAGTAGCAGAAAAACAAAAGGAGATAGCACAGAGAGCAGTCAACCTTCCCTTTTCAAAAGTCTTATAGCGGGCAAAGACTAGTGATTGATCTGACCGCAGCTTACCGTCTCTTGAAAGTGCGAGTCCTACAGCAGCAGGAATCCGGTGTGTTTTAGCACAGAGAGCCTGACCAGTTAACCTCCCCATTGGGGTTTCAATGTAAATCCCCCTCACGCAGCACCAGTGGGAGGGGGAAAGGGCCAAGTGTGAGAGCTATGCGGAACCAGACCAGACTTTTGCGTTGAAGTACCAGAGTTGTCCACTCCAGAAGCACCCCTCTCGCAATACCAGTGGGCGGGGGCTGTACTTCTGCAGGTGAGTTGATTGTCCTCCAGGCGGCCTCCAGGATAAGCTAATGGAACACCTTCCATAGCCGTAGCGCGATGTAGTGGTGCTATTAAGCGAGAACCGGGCACCTCTAGGTTGGGTTACTGCCTTGTCTGCCTGAGTCACTCAGGCTTCCTGGCACAAGGTTCAGCATCCTCCACCAAAGGAGCAAGGATGGGTCGATCTTGAGTCAGCTTCACAGCATGACTTGCTGACTGGCTCTACCCCCGGAACTCCTAAACTCCATTTTCTGATACAGTTTGTCAGCTTGACAGGAAATATTATGTCAACCCTCTCATGAACACAGAATGATCTAAGAAAAGGGTGTTTTATTGATAAACACAGTAAATACAGCGATGCGTTTCTCAGTTAAACATTGTTTTCTCAGGCTGATATTAAACAATGGATATACAAGCCTTTTATACACACAATAATCCAATCACATATTCAAATAAACCCCCACCCCCTAATTAAAATCACGCCAGTCCTGCGCTCATAAAAAATATTCAAGATCAAAGATAAATATATCAGTACTATCTTACATGCCCACTCAAATGTATCCATTTACTATACATTGTACACAATATCAAAGGATATAGATGTAAAATATTGCTAAACATTTCAATGTTGTGATCTGTGTATTTCTTGAAGTTTAGTAAATAAACCATTATTGGATGTAAGTCTGATCACGTGGTTGCTCGTGAACCAATCTCAAGGGGTCAACAGTAGACGTCATGATTGCGTGAATTGGTCAAAAATATTCACGGCTACAACGAGTATTGCAACTGTCAAAACCAGGAACGACTGAGGTGAAAAAAGCTACAGCTAAGGCCCAATACAATTGGATGGCATTGCTATCTGTGGTAATATAATTTTGTATAATCCCTCGTAGCAAAATTACTACAGCTAAATTGTAACATTCAAATTTAGTGCTAAAAACATGTTGACCCCTTGTGATTGGTTCACGGGCAACCACGTGATCGGACTTACATAAAATAAAGGTTTATTTACTAAACTTCAAGAAATACACAGATCGCAACATTGTAATGTTTAGCAATATTTTACATCTATGTCCTTTGATATTGTGTACAATGTATAATAAATGGATACATATGAGTGGGGATGTAAGATAGTACTGATATATTTATCGTTGTTTGATCATGAATAATTTTTATGAGCGCAGGACTAGCGTGATTTTGATTAGGATGTGAGGGTTTATTTGAATATTCTTGTGTGTATAAAAGGCTTGTATATCCACTGTTTAATATCAGCCTGAGGAAACAGTGTGTAACTGAGAAACGTCACTGTATTTACTGTGTTTATTAATTAAACACATTATTTTAACTGCACACGTCAGGTTTACCACTGGTATTACAAGTTGAAAGTAAACCCGACCGATTGAGCGCAATTATGACTTACACTAGAATGGTTACCGTGACCTCAGATCTCTGGTTAACAAAACAAAAAAATGGCACAAAACACATAAAAAATACATTACAATATTCACTTACACTCATAATAACACTATTTAATAAATTTATTAAAATAAACATATTGCACACAAAAGTTATAAGGGCTCAAAGATATGAGGTCTCAGGTGTTAGAAAGAAAAAAAGCAGGCAAAGGGCTTTAACATTGACATACATACATCTAAATATGTAGGTATATATACAGTATATATAAAAATGAAGAGTGCTGGGTGAGATTCAGCGCTATTTCAGAGTCCACTAAAAAATATTGTTAAAATAGATGAATGTACATATACAAGTGTATGATAATTTACAACTCTGTGATATAATAATAGGAATTCTATATAAAAAAAACACACATAAAGTTCCAAATGATATAAAGATTGATTGAATATTGAGAGAAACTTCATATAGTCAATGAAAATCTGATATCCAAAAAAGTTCTAGTATTGTACTTACTAGACACCCCCTCAATCATATGAGGTAAGTGTGATGCGTGGTAGAAAATGCTGCCTGCATGTGCTGTGATTATTCAGTATTTAATTGCACAATATGTAAATCCTCTCCTCTGTGCCAATAGAAATCCATCCACCAATTCCTGGTATGTGTTTACACTGGTCTGCAGGATGTGTATATACACACGTAATCCCCTCAAAGGAGAGTGATAGATGTCCGTTTGGTGTGATATGAATAAAAAGAGAAATGGCAAAAAATAGCGTAATCCTGTTTATTATAAAGGGAACAGATAATAACAGCAAATTTCACACTTACATGTATAGACCTCAATGGCAATGAGGTAACTGTAAAGCATAAAATAAGTATAAAACTTATACAAATCTGTGATGCTCTTTCCTCCACTGTATGAATAACAAATGTGCTGCAAAAATATGGGCTTGTAGTTAGAGAGTACTGCACCAGCCGGTTGCAGTTATACTATGTAATGGTTCTTGAAGCAGAGAGTTAATTCCGACAAAAAAGTATGTGCCCAGTACGTGAGCACCAATACCTGACGCGTTTCAAAGGATATGCTGTATTAGCTCCTTCTTCATCAGAGGTTTAATGTCGGACTGACCCGAACTTGATCTTTTTAAGTCTATAGAACAAATCTACCCGCATAACCGGAAAAACTCATTGGCCAAGAAAAGGGGGCTTGACTCAAATCCATTGGAAGACTAGAAGGGAGTGTGACTGACGTAAAATACGTAACTGCGCAATCTGCATACTTACTATGTATTCAAGAAAAATACACACACCCTTACAGGGATCCAATAGGATCGTAACAAAAAAATAAATAAAAAATGCGGCTTTACAACTTTTATATGTTAGTAATGAGATGCAAATTGTATCTAAAAAAGATTTGAATAAAAGTGCAATTGATAATCAAAGTAGCATTCGAATGGCCATATAACAAAGCTAAAAAATATATAAATGTATATGGAAAATTAAAAACGTATTCAATGTTTAAAAGATGATGACGATAAATCCTTAATGGTTGTTAAGCTTTGCCAAACACGCTAATGTAAGCTACTATTGATAAAAACACTTATTATAAATCATATACATTTCTTTTAAAAATATATTTGAAAAATTATTTGGTTAAAAAGGACCCTTTTGCGTGTATTAAGAATATATATATATATATATACACACATTGTCGGATTGACTCTCAATATGAAAATGTAAACTTACTATACATACATAATCCTCAAGAACCACACTTCAATTAATTAAATAAATGCATTAATAGATGAACCCATAAAAACATTTTGCTACAAATTATAATAAAAAAGTGGACACAATAAATGCATATAGTTAAATGAAGACTAAGAATTAGAGCAAAAAAGCGGCTAAATCTGTATCTTTGTTGAGACCATTAGGGGTGAGGGTCCCCATTTTATGTATCCAATAGGATTCCCTCTGTCTGAGATCAAGGGTTCTACTCCCCCCTCTTTTTTATGTTTAACGGTTTCTAGAATTTTTATAGTGAAGGGAAAGTTTATGAGATTTTAACCCCTGTTTGATGTTAGTAATATGTTCTAATAGTCTGATCTTATAGGGACAAGTGGTACGCCCTATATATTGAAGATCATAACTGCATTGGACCAAATAAATTACAAAGTCTGTTTTGCAATTTACACAGGGAATTAACCTCACAAATAAAACTATTACTGGTTGTTCTTATCTTTTTTGGTTGCCTTTTTATCATAATGATGTTCACATGCCACAAAATTGATTCTGTTGCATTTATAAAAACCCACACTTTGAGTTGTCAGCCAATTATCAGCCTTAACACTTTTTAGCTGACTGGGTGCCAGTAGGTTCTTAAAGTTTTTATTTTTGCGAAAAATCAGCTGTGGGCCATTATCTGTAAGATCTTTTAGCAACTTATCTTGGCCTAAGACGTGCCAATGTTTCTTGATAATAGCTTGAATCTCCCTGGCCCCTTCATTGTAAGTAGTGACAAAATTGACCTCATTATATTTGCGTTTTTTTTTTTTGTGTGTGCATAGGTTTGCAGTAAATCGGCTCTATTAATTTCTTTAGCCTTAATATACGCTTCTTTAATATGTTTATCTTTATATCCTTTTTGTAGGAAGCGGTTTGATAATTGCATTGATTCCCTTTCATAATCCTCCATTTTACTACAATTTCTACGGACCCGTTGTAACTGTCCATACAGAATATTTTTAATCCAATTAGGATGATGGCCACTCTTGGCATGGAGATAGCCATTCCTGTCTGTCTCCTTTTTATATAATTTAGTAGTGATAGTATCCAGTTCATGTGTTAGAACAAGATCTAAAAATTCAATCTCTTCATAACTGGTTTTATGCGTGAAGGAAAGATTATGATTAATTTTACCAACAAATCTCATAAAATCATTTAAGATATCAGTACCTCCCTTCCAAATAAAGATGATATCGTCAATATAGCACCCCCAAAACATGATGTGTTTATTAAAGGGATTATTATTCCAAATGAAAAATTCCTCCCAGTGCCCCATATACAGGTTGGCATAACTGGGGGCAAAACGAGTGCCCATTGCTGTCCCGCTTATTTGAAGGTAAAATTCATCGTCAAAAAGAAAAAAAGTTGTGCTCAAGTATGTATTTAATGGAGGTAAGGAGAAAAGTTTGTCTATCACCTGAAAGTGTGGTACGTTCTTTAAGCCAATAGTCTATAGCATTCAGGCCCTGTTCATGCGGGATGCAGGTATATAGAATACTAACGTCCATAGTTACTCACTGAAAATCTGTTTCCCATTTTATGTTGGATATTTTATTAATGATATCCAGGGTATCGCTTATGTATGAATTAAGAGTAGGGACTATTGGTTGTAGATAGGTGTCCACAAATTCTGATAATTTAGTTTTAAGTGACTTCATCCCTGACACTATGGGTCTACCTGGGGGATTTAGGGGGTCTTTGTGTATTTTAGGTAGATGATATAAGATCACAGGATCGGTGATATTCAGAAATTTGAGCTCATTTTCATTTAATACACACAAGTCCTTAGCATCATCTAGGAGGCTGTTATATACCTTTAAAAAAATCTATTGTGGGATTTTTAACAAGTTTCTGATAAACTTCTATCTTCCAAAAGTCTATAAACTTCGGACGCATAATCCTTTCTGTCCTGTACAATAATCCCACTTCCCTTATCAGCTTCTCTTATCACTATCTCACTGTCTTTCTGCAATTCTTCCAGGAGTATTTTTTCTTTATTGGATAAATTATCTTTTTTAATTTTATATGAGTTACACATTTTATTAAAATCTTCTTGTACTAAATTGCTAAAAACCGGTATAGAATGTCCTTTTGACTGGACTGGATAAAAGTTTGAATTTGGTTTGTAAGAGGTGTGTTGATGATATGTTAAGACCAGTTTTCCATTTTCACTTTCTGCTGACAGTTGTTCTAAACATTTTATAGTCTCTATATCTTTAATGTCATTCATTTCAATATTTATATCAATTTGGTCATTCACTAATGAGTCCGCATTCTTTTTAAAATGTCGGTGTAAAGTTAATTTGCGGATGTATTTTTTCCAGTCTATAAATAATGTAAAAGAGTTAGGACCTCTAGTGGGAGCAAAAGATAATACTCTTTTCAAGAGATTTTCCTCCTGCGAACTAAGGGTTCTTTTTGATAAGTTGAAAATTTTCTTTAGTTCGGTATCATGATTGGTCCCAGTGTTCTTGATTTTTTTCTTTCTAATTTTAAGTCCTACTCTACATCCCCTCCTAGTCTTCTTTTTAGACCCTTCCCTCTCCACTCTGGAGTCTCCAACCACTTCATTGGCTCCTGATAGTATTTCGGTTCGTGTCCGTATCGGGAGGGGTTTATTTCTAAAAAATCCTGCTTTCTATAATTACCATTATAACTGGGTTTCTGAGTATTATCATTACTATATGATTGGCTTGGTTGTTTTCTGTAATAATGATTCCCTTTCTTCCATTTAAAATGTGATTTTATGGGTTCTTCAGATCCCTCATAGTATCTATTAGAACTCAAATGATTCCTTTGTTTGTCTTTTACTTTATAGAATATCTTGGATTGGTTATGATGATTTTCACTAAAATTGTCATTGTAATGTTTAGCCGGTGCTTTTTTTATTATTAATTTTGCTCTTCAAATTAATAATACTACTTTTACTCCTATTTTTGTTTGGATTCCTAATATTCCCTTTGTATATATTTTCCCCTGGCTGTTTATTTGTCCTATTACTTTCTGACCTAGTGTTTGCATATAATGCACTGAAACTTTTGTTAGTTGCATAATCTGACTGTGGGCTCCTTCTAGTGGAGTGGCTGGAACTTTAACCCATTCATTATCTCCATCCCCCATAACTATTGTATTCCCTTGGGTGTTTTCATCTATATCTTTGTGTTCTTTTAAATCTCTTAAAAATTTATTTAATTTATTGGACTCTACTTGTTTCTCAAATCTTTCAATTGTGCCTTTGTTTTCATTGTCCAATTCCCTATAATAAACATCAACTTTAAAATCATTTAGTTTCTCCCTGATATCCTTAATTTTGTCTGTATATACTTTAACCTTTTTCTGGCGAAACCTTATTAGAATATCCATTAAAGTAAAGGAGCATGTTTCAAGAGCTGTTTCCCATTCGGACAAAAATTCAATTAAAATAAAATTTTAAAGAGATTTAAAAGAACACAAAGATATAGATGAAAACACCCAAGGGAATACAATAGTTATGGGGGTGGAGATAATGAATGGGATGAAGTTCCAGCCACTCCACTAGAAGGAGCCCATGGTTCCGATTGGGCAACCATTGATTCATCAGATTATGCAACTAACAAAAGTTTCAGTGCATTATATACAAACACTAGGTCAGAAATATATAGGACAAATAAACAGCCAGGGGAAAATATATACAAAGGGAATAATAGGAATCCAAACAAAAATAGGAGTAAAAGTAGTATTATTAATTTGAAGAGCAAAATTAATAATAAAAAAGCCACGGCTAAACATTACAATGACAATTTTAGTGAAAATATATTCTATAAAGTAAAAGACAAACAAAATAATCATTTGAGTTCTAATAGACACTATGAGGGATCTGAAGAATCCATAAAATCACATTTTAAAGGGAATCATTATTACAGAAAACATCAAAGCCAATCATATAGTAATGATAATACTCAGAAACCCAGTTATAATGGTAATTATAGAAAGCAGGATTTTTTAGAAATAAACCCCTCCCAATACGGACACAAATCGATATACTATCAGGAACCAATGAAGTGGTTGGAGACTCCAGAGTGGAGAGGGAAGGGTCTAAAAAGAAGACTAGGAGGGGATGTAGAGGAGGGCTTAGAATTAGAAAGAAAAAATCAAGACCACTGGGACCAATCTTGATACCGAACTAATGAAAATTTTCAACTTATCAAAAAGAACCCTTAGTTCGCAGGAGGAAAATCTCTTGAAAAGAGGATTATCTTTTGCTCCCACTAGAGGTCCTAACTATTTTACATTATTTGTAGACTGGAACAAATACATCCACAAATTAACTTTGCACAGACATTTTAAAAAGAATGCGGACCCATTAGTGAATGACCAAATTGATATAAATATTGAAATGAATGACATTAACGATATAGAGACTATAAAATGTTTAGAACAACTGTCAGCAGAAAGTGAAAATGGAAAACTGGTCTTAACATATGATCAACACACCTCTTACAAACCAAATTCAATCTTTTATCCGGTCCAGTCAAAAGGACATTCTATACCGGTTTTTAGCAATTTAGTACAAGAAGATTTTAATAAAATGTGTAACTCATATAAAATTAAAAAAGATAATTTATCTAAGAAAGAAAAAATACTCCTGGAAGAATTGCAGAAAGACCGTGAGATAGTGATAAGAGACGCTGATAAGGGGGGTGGGATTATTCTACAGGACAGAAAGGATTATGTACCCGAAGCTTATAGACTTTTGGGGGATATAGAAGTTTATCAGAAACTTGTTAAAAATCCCACAATAGATTTTATAAAGGTATATAAAAGCCTCCTAGATGATGCTAAGGACTTGTGTGTATTAAATGAAAATGAGCTCAAATTTCTGAATATCACCGATCCTGTAACAGAGATCTCATATCATCTACCTAAAATACACAAAGACCCCCTAAATCCCCCAGGTAGACCCATAGTATCAGGGATGAAGTCACTTACAACTAAATTATCAGAATTTGTGGACACCTATCTACAACCAATAGTCCCTACCCTTAATTCATACATAAGAGATACCCTGGATATCATTAATAAAATATCCAATATAAAATGGGAAACAGATTTTCAGTGAGTAACTATGGACGTTAGTAGTCTATATACCTGCATCCCATGTTAAAACATGGCCTGAATGCTATAGACTATTGGCTTAAAGAACGTACCACACTATCAGGTGATAGACAAACTTTTCTCCTTACCTCCATTAAATACATACTTGAGCACAACTTTTTTCTTTTTGAAGATGAATTTTACCTTCAAATAAGCGGGACAGCAATGGGCACTCGTTTTGCCCCCAGTTATGCCAACCTGTATATGGGGCACTGGGAGGAATTTTTCATTTGGAATAATAATCCCTTTAAAAAACACATTGTGTTTTGGGGGTGCTATATTGACGATATCATCTTTATTTGGAAGGGAGGTACTGATATCTTAAATGATTTTATGAGATTTGTTGGTAAAAATAATCATAATCTTTCCTTCACGCATAAAACCAGTTATGAAGAGAATAAATTTTTAGATCTTGTTCTAACACATGAACTGGATACTATCACTACTAAATTATATAAAAAGGAGACAGACAGGAATGGCTATCTCCATGCCAAGAGTGGCCATCATCCTAATTGGATTAAAAATATTCCATATGGACAGTTCCAAAGGGTCCGTAGAAATTGTAGTAAAATGGAGGATTATGAAAGGGAATCAATGCAATTATCAAACAGCTTCCTACAAAAAGGATATAAAGATAAACATATTAAAGAAGCGTATATTAAGGCTAAAGAAATTAATAGAGCCGATTAACTGCAAACCTATGCACACAAAAAACAAACAAAACGTAAATATAATGGGGCCAATTTTGTCACTACTTACAATGAAGAGGCCAGGGAGATTCAAGCTATTATCAAGAAACACTTTCATGTCTTAGGCCAAGATAAGTTGCTTAAAGATCTTACAGATAATGGCCCACAGCTGATTTGTCACAAAAATAAAAGCTTTAAGAACCTACTGGCACCCAGTCCGCTAAAAAGTGTTAAGGCTGATAATTGGCTGACAACTCAAAGTGTGGGTTTTTATAAATGCAAGAGAGCCAATTGTGTGGCATGTGAACATCATTATGATAAAAAAGCAACCAAAAAGATAATATCAACCAGTAATAGTTTTATTTGTGAGGTTAATTCCCTGTGTAATTGCAAAACAGACTTTGTAGTTTATTTGGTCCAATGCAGTTGTGATCTTCAATATATAGGGCGTACCACTCGTCCCTATAAGATCAGACTATTAGAACATATTACTAACATCAAACAGGGGTAGAATCTCATAATCTTTCTCTTCACTATAAAAATGTCCACAACCAGGATCCCTCGTGTCTGAGAGGAACAATTCTAGAAACAGTTAAACATAAAAAATAGGGGGGAGTAGAACCCTTGATCTCAGACAGAGGGAATCCTATTGGATACATAAAATGGGGACCCTCAACCCTAATGGTCTCAACAAAGATATAGATTTAGTCGCTTTGTTGCTCTAATTCTTAGTCCTCATTTAACTATATGCATTTATTGTGTCCACTTTTTTATTATAAATTGTAGCAAAATGTTTTTTATGGGTTCATCTATTAATGCA
>CAJPDP010031216.1:0-11943 GCA_905336975.1 Bombina variegata variegata
ATTCTTCCATTTCTTTCCAACTCTTCTTCTCACATATTGTTGATGATTGGACCCAAAAATGTAAAACTTGGATTCGTCACTCCATAATACTCTTTTCCACTGATCTTCATTCCAATCTTTGTGAGCTTTAGCATATCTTAGCCTTTTCACCCTGTTCCCCTTCCAAAAAAGTGGTTTCTTGGCTGCTACCCTTCCACAAAGACCATTACTGATCAAGTTTCTTCAAGAGATTGCTCAATGTGAAATGTCACTATTTGATGGGCAAATCAGGAACCCATCAGTAAACAAAGGGGTGGAAGTTTTGGTTGTGGAAGTAAAAATAACCCCATGAGAACGGCGGCCTGCCGCCTTTGATAAAGCCGAGAAAGGCGAAACGCGTCAGGTGGTGTGTGTGGGATAATGGGGACCCATACCTTATTAATATATTACAGAGTAACCACTTTTATGGCGTTACCGTAATGCCGATTCAGTATATATATATATATATATATATATATATATATATATATATATTGTAATGTCCTCCTAAATGTAAATATATAAGGCAATATTATCTACAGATGTTTCATTTATTTAAATAATATTTGTAATTGAGGTTTAAACAGAATGATAAGAGTTTCCAGCATAAGAGTATTAATAAAATAAGATTGTCTAACAGACAAGGAAGTGAACATGCCACAGAAGCAGATGTCATATATGCCAGATAAATATCACAGATAACTTTAGCTAACAGATACAAGTATAATTCACTTAAACATACTGTGGAAACAAGCACTTGACAAATAACACTCTGAGAACCAACCTAATTTTTGTGAGATTTGGGCACAGGTACATAAATGCCCACTCTTAAAGGGACAGGAAACCCAAAAATTTTCTTTCATGATTTGGATAGAACAGCCAATTTTTTTTTTTTAATTCTTTATTTACAACTGACAATGCATTACATAATATACCAAACAGATTTTTTTTTTCTCTGTATGGGGTACAGGAGGGAAAAAATACTTCCTATACATTAAAAAATAATAAAGAAAAAAAGAAAAAAAAAACAAGCAAGAAGTTAAATATATACTTTTCCCCATTGTTAACTTTAGCCAGAATACATTGTTAGGATTTTATATTTTATCGAGAGGGAGGTGGAAAGGGAAGGGGAAAAAAAAAAGAAGAAGAAAAAAGGGGGGGGGGAAGGAAAAGAAGAAGGAGAGAAAAAGAAGAGAAAGAAAAAGAGAAGAAAAGAGAGATAATAATCAATTTACCATATCCCAAGCAAAACCAGATCAGAGTTTCGAAAACGATATATTAAAAATTTAATTTCGTTAGGAGGAAGTATTTTTATAAATTCTGACCACTTGCGGAAGAATCTAATAATATCCTGATCATTTTTTATATTAGTATCAATTTGCTCAAGAGTACATTGTTTCTTTAGGCAGTTTTTAATTTCCAATATACTAGGAACTGTTCGCATTTTCCATTTTTTGAAAATAAGATATCTGTCTGCCAGTATAGCCATATTAATAATTTTAGTGTTATCTTGGTTATTCTCCGGGTTAAAATAAAAAAAAACTATGTTCACTGATGTCAGGACCAAGGAGAGATTATTCATCATTTTGCGAAGCCAAAATTGGATTTTAAGACAGAAGTTTCTAATTTTTGGACAATCCCATATCATGTGGAGAAGGTTTGCCAAAGGAAAAGAGCATTTAGGGCATATATTGAAATTGATATTTCCTTAATTAAACCCCTTTTCTGGAGTATAGTACACCATATATAATAGTTTCAAATGAGACTTCCTCCAAGTAGAGGAGAGAGTTACTCGCCGAGCTTCTTGGATTGAAAGATGTGGTAATTTAGAATCTAACTCTTGCATTAATAGTGCGGCCCATTTAATACAAATTTTATCCAAGTTTATTGTACCCGTATCTGAGACCAGGGCACTGTAAAAAGGGGAAATTGACATATAGCCATTTTTAGCCAATACAAGCCAGTTTTCAATAATTCCTAGTGACCAATTCCAGCCATAATCCATTGTAAGTTTTTGGGCATAATGTCTCGCTTGCAGGTATGCGAAAAAAATTCTATGTGGAAGATTAAATTTATGCCTAAGAGAATCAAAAGTTTTAACACAGCATCTTTCTGTATCTAACATCTGGTATACATTGGAAAGCCCCTTATATTTCCATTTTAAAAAAAAAATTTGAGTTTATTCCAGCTTGAAATTGAGGGTTTCCCAGGAATGGAATATACTTTGAGACACGATGCTCTATAACTAACCAACTACATAACTTTTCCCATGCGAAGATTGGATTATATATGGATCTCAGTTTCTTTATTCTATATGGGATGGAACTAGGATCGGAATGAATGAGGGACGCGAGAGAAAGAGGGCTCGTTATATTTTTTTCGAGATTATTATTCGTAACATAGTCTTTTAAGGATAACCAATCAATTATTATACGAGCCAGAAAGACGTAATTATAAGACCTGATATTAGGTAGAGCCAGACCACCATATCTTATGGGATAAGAGAGTTTTAAAAATGAAATTCTGGGCCTCCTGTTTTGCCATATAAACGATCACAGAAAGGAATTACAAAGCAATAGATCTTTCTTTGTCAAGAACAGAGGTATATTCTGAAGGATATAGAGTAATAGAACAGCCAATTTTAAACAACTTTCCAATTTACTTCTATTAACAAATTTGCTTTGTTCTCTTGTTATCCTTTGCTGAAGGAACAGCATTGCACCACTGGCAGCTAGATGAACACATCTAGTCTGACAATCACAAGAGACAAATGTATGCAGGCACCAATCGGCAGCTAGCTCCCACTAGTGTAGGATATGTGCATATTCTTTTTAAACAAGAGATACCCAAAGAACGAAGCACATTTGAAAAATAGAAGTGAATGTAAAAGTGTCTTAAAATTAGATGCTTTATCTGAATCATGCAAGTTTCATTTAGACTTTCCTATCCCTTTAAGTCTAATGATTAACAATAGGCTATGGAGTAAGCTCATATACACAAATAACAGTCAAGGTATTACTTCTTGCCATAGGAAGGTATGTGACAACATTTGTAATACAGTCTTTTTTAGGTATATTAGAGAAAAAAAACATTCTGGAAGATTATGGGTTAACATTCTGTTTATCTTTTTGTCAATTTCAAAGTGATTCTTTTGTTTGTAACAGCCGCACTGACCGCATGTGCTACTGATGTACGTCTTTAGGCAGCGGCATTCCACACAGTCTGCTCGTTTTGTTTAACTCCTTTTAGTAAACCTTTCCCTTTGTTCTATTTGCCTGAAAAACATTGTATTCAGATATGCGTGCCTATTAGCTTCCCCACCCTATTGTACAGTAAGTACACAATTCTGGTTGCAAAGAAACATGACAAATGGGTTAGGTAAATGATCAGAACAGGCAAACATAATACAGATACCTGTATATATATATATATAAAAAAGTAAATTATTATTCATATACACGTGTCTGTTTGTATGATAGACAGTAGTCATTTCAGCAGCATCAGAATTCTGTGTCTCCTTTAAGTGATTGAAATTGCCACAGGTATGAAATGGTACTTCTATGTATTGGAGCATCCCGTGATTACAGAGAGTGGCATCAGATCTACTGCCCGCATTTAACATTGCACAAGGAAACACCCTGCGCTCTCATGCAACCAGTTGTCTCTTAATCACCCCAAACAAATATGTTTGGGGTGTTTTAGCTCTGATGACCACTGATTCTTAAAGGTACATGGAACCCAAAATATTTCTTTCATGATTTAGGTAGAACATTTTAATCAACATTCCAATTTACTTCTATTATCACATTTGTTTCATTCTCTTGGCATCATTGAAGGAGCAGCAATGCACTACTGGTTTCTAACTGAACACATGGGTAAGCCAATGACAATCGGTATTTATATGCAGCAACCAATCACCAGCTAGAACCTAGGTTCTTTGTAGCTCCTGAACTTACCTAGATAAACATGTCAGCAAAGGATAACAAGAGAAGGAAGCACATTAAATAAATTGTAAAGTGGTTGACAATGCTCTATCTAAATCATGAATGTCTAATTATGACTTTACTGTCCCTTTAATTTATGGTTAACAAAATAATTTGAAGAGTCAATTTAAAAAGCATTTAGAATTAAAGTAACATGCCCACTAAAATATGCAGTTTTTATGGGCTTTTTTTCATTTATATTTTTAAAACGATGCCAGTTTGATACCGAAAGTCATTTTACTTAATGCTGCGTATTATGCAGGAGTTGTTATTGTTGTTAAACTAATTTTTATAGAGAGATTGTCTGTGGGACTGCTTCAAACCTGCTAAGCAGTATTTTCCTTAACGTGAATGCTGTTTCTCATTCACAATCCTCATTTTCTTATGGCAAAGAATAAAATCTGTACTTTTTACCAATCAAATTGTATTTGACATTCATGTTATTTTCAATAGAGCGTGTATTGGTATCATTTTACAGAGTCAGTTATTTGCTGACTCCTAGTCAACATGATAGCTGCTTTTTTTTCTGAAAGATTGGTGGCTTTTATTGAGCCCCTTTTTTAAAGGGACAATCAACACCTTGTAATTACAAGACCTTTCTGTTGTGTTGTTATAGACTAGCATAACTGCCAAGTCTTAAGATTTTTAAAACAAATTAACACCCTTTTTACTGCGATTATTGTTCAATAGTCAAACTCCACCCCCCATTTGCCTTCTTTGGAGGAGCCAATCTGAGCTTTAGTCTGCAGAGACAATATGCCATGGTCACAAAATTAGTATAAAGTACTTTGTTTTGCAGATGTTAACAGTTAACCCCAATTAGTGAAAGATGGATAGCAGGGTTAGCCTTGAGAATTTACAGAGCAAAATTACATGAAAGGGGGGCAAAATAAATAATGATAATATATTGCAACATTGTTTATGCATAAACATTTTATATAAAAATCTCAATCTGTTTACTGTCCCTTTAATCTGCTGTATGGACCATAGAGAAGGTCAACAACATTTACTGCAAGGGAGGTGATCTGGAAGGATATAGAAGAAATTTGGTGTCTTCACGAAATTGTAAAGTTTGAAGACACCAAAAGAAAACCTTTCAGAAATAACACAGTCTTAAAAAAGATTTAAAAGTTTAATTGTGCTTCAAAAGCTCCCTTTTCTAACATATGAAAAAGCTTTTATTAAACTTTTGATATCTTTGTGTAGGGATTTTGGATTGTAGATATTTTCCACCATTGATATTAATTTGTATATTGTTTAATTATTTAATTTAAATATTACCCATATTTAATAGATGGCTGCTAAATGTTTGTGATTTGTAAAGGGTCACAGTACAGATTCACAAATAAAATTAGATGATAAACATAATAAATGTAAAAATGATATAAGATTCTACTAATACATTTTAAATAACTATAAATAGTTCTCTAATTTTCAACATTTGGTTAAACTACATATGTTTAACGGGACATAAAACACAAGATTTCATGCACCACCCTCTAATTATGGGTGCCACCATTTTGCAACCTGGCTTCACTGCAGGTGTCTGAAGGAGAGTTGCTGCAGATACGCAAACACGTGTCAGCACTGGAATGCAGTGAAAGCTAGATTTCAAAATGGTGGCATCCATGACTAGAGTAAGGCGAGTATAACTTAAATGCTATTCTTATAAAATGTATTTATTGTTTAATATCCATTTTATTGCCTATTGAAAAGACTGCTAATGTTTTTACTTTAAAAAAGTTACAGGTATGTGTTTATGCTCAGTGTTGCTGATTAAAGGGAAAGTTAAAGGGACAGTCAACACCAAAATTGTTATTATTTAAACAGATATATATTGCCTTTACTACCCATTACCCAGCTTTGCGCAACCAACATTTGTATATTAATATATATGCCTATTTCTAAGCCACTACAGACAGTCTCTTATCACATGCTTTTTTATTAACTTTTCACAAGAGACTGCTAATCCATGTGGGCCATATAGATAACATTGTGCTCTCTCCTGTGGGTTGTGGCTGACACTGCACTAATTGGCTAAAATGCAAGTCAATAGATAATAAATAAATAGCCATGTGATCAGGGGGCTGTCAAAGGAGACTTAGATACAAGGCAATCACAGAGGTTGCAAGTTTATAACCATGTTGGCTGTGCAAAACTGGGGTATGGGTAATAAAGGGAATATCTATCTATTGAGTTGACTGTCCCTTTAAAAGCAAACCAATTCCTTGTAGCTAAAACTGAAAAATCCCAGAAAGCCCTTTATTAAATATGTTAAAAAAGAAGGTTTCTGAATTACTCTCATTGGAATAATACTGGTATATAAAACATATTTCTAAGAATCTATGTATTCATATATCTGAGATGTGGGAAAGTTAACTTTCCCTTTAAATACCCCCATATTACCCTTGACACTCTAATATTCACTCCTTTAATACTACTCTAAATTACATTACTTTATTTAGAGCAGCTATAGTGAGTCAATTATATGGACTTTATGAGCATGGCAAACGAATATAGAACTAAACCATATCCTTAGCACTAAGATTAGAATAAGATTTTTGTTATATTAAAGCCTTTTCCCTCTTTATAAACATATAGATCTAAGCCATATAGCTGAAACCTTGAAATGAAAAAATGGACCTTGGGACTTTATGAACTGAGATTCTTAACCTACAAACCCCACTAGAATGTTAGTAACTTTGTTAGTGGCCAAACATAAAGTTTATTCTAACTACATATTGTATTATGGTATGGGCTAAATTTGTCCTTGAATCCGGGGCATAACTACAAGGGTCTCAACTGAGACTGGGCCCACAATGCTGAGGGGCCCATCTTGCCCAGCAATCAGTAGTGGCACTGCTATTGGGGCTCCTGGTAGGGCCCAGGTTCAACATGAGTTTATAGGTTTGCTGGTACAATATGGTGGCAGGGTTTCCAAGATACCCAACACAGTGTTACTGTACAGTAAAACCTGCCCTCCGTATTGGAAGACTTTGCAAGAGCAAATCCACTGGCTCAGACTAACCAAGTGGGAAGGATGAATCATGACTCGTTTTTCTCCTGTGAGACTGTCAAGTTTTTTTAGGACAGCCAGAAAGGGCACTGTTAATATGGGGGCCCATCTTTGCCCTGGTACCCAGTGAGGTTTAGTTATGCCCCTGGCTTGCATGTTGTAAAGTGTTGTGCTACTTTTGTGTTTTTTTGTTTGGTTTTCTATTTTATTTTTTAATAGAAATAAAATACAGCTGGTTAGAAGAAGAAAAAACATTTTAGTTGTTCCAGTTATTGTTTAAATCCGTCAAAACCATGTTAAATCATACTTACCATAACTACAGCCTTTTTTATCACAACCCATTGGAAAGTTCCCTCAATCATAAACAATTGCATATACTTCTTGCAGAGAACATGAAAGCAGAGAATTTGAAAACAAGTTTTAAAAAAAACTTCTAACCAGTAGTTACTGTTCCCTGTTGACTGAGTGGGTGAGTTATGTGCACCTGCACTTTCTGAATAGCAGGTGCTGTGCAAACAAAAGACCTGAAGTGCATTCCTTTATATGCAGCACCAAAACTGTTCTCTATTGGCTCTGTTTGTGAGACTTGCCAATTCTAATTCCCAATGTTAGTGATTATAACTCTTACTACAGAAATGTAATTTATTTTACAAAATAATCCAGGGTGTAGCAGTTACTTGGATAATGCTAAATAGCACTATGTTAGAGAACTCAGTCAATCTATATCTGCATTTTTATAACTAGATTAGTTAATATTTTGAAGCCAAATCACTTGTGCTATAGAATTGTTTTGTTTGTTTCTATTATTTATTTTCACCAATGGAGGGGCATTTTACAGTGTTTTTAACTGGCATACAATTATCAAAAAACACCCTGACATATTACATATTTTTTATTGTAATCACTTAAAAACAGAACACTGGGTATTGTAACATTCCAAAGTGAATCCAGTCAGATTCTAATGCATACTGCCTACATGTGCAAAGAAGATAGTCTACTGATTGGGCTGGGTCAGAAGCAGTGGCCGTTCTGGGAGGTACAAGCCATCCCACGCATTCATGTAGCATCAACAATTTTCATAGATATTGTCATAAACTTGAAACGTATTCAGGTTTTTGTTAATGTCATTTTCTAACAAGTTAAGGAGAAGGGAAATGGGGCAAAAAGAGGATTTATATAAGAAAAATAGGTACAAGTAGTAGACATGAGTCCCCCTTTCCAAGTGCCAACCCCCAACTGCAGATCTGTGGCTGCCAACCTTTGTTAGCACTGTCAAAAAAGCTTTAGTCGTTTTTCATATTACCAAATGAACAAGCTTGTCTACCTGTTTCAAGATCAGACATAAAATCCATAAAGGGACATAAAATCCATATGTTGAATCGCTTAAAAGTGATGCAGTTTATCTGTTATTTAGAAAATATACCTTAACATCTGTGTGTACAAAAGCAAGATATTTTACCTCTACATTTCTTCAGTCGGCACCTCCCACTGTAAAGGGACTTTAAGTATCCAGTCAGGATGCTAGTACCAGACTTGCAAGGGACCACGCATCTGGCAGCATGTTACTTTATTTCCCACCTCAGTTTATAGGACCAGTAAATACATTAGAATTGCATAATCAACAAATGCATAATAAGAAAGCAATGCAATAGAACTGACTATGAATTTTAAATGAACTGTATATTTTTATTTCAAATTTCAAAATGTACTTCAATTTGCCAGACCCCTGTCTCATGTGATAGCTACATGGCAGTCACAGATTCCTATACGTATGCACTGTGAAATCTTGCACATGCTCAGTGGGAGCTAGTTCCTCAGAAAGCATGCATATAAAAACTGCACACAGTTTGATAATGGTAGTTAATTGAAAAGTCTCTTAAGATTGCATGCTCTATCTGAATTTATGTAGTGTGTGACTAGAATCTGTGAAGGGCACAATGAAATCAGAAGACTATCAAGACATTCTGGAGCAAAACTTACTGACCCGTGTCAGAAGCTGTGTCTCAGTTGCAGGTCATGGGTTCTCCGGGAGCATATTGACCATAAACTTACTTTATAAGCCACCCAAGAATAGATAAGAAAACATTGGACCATTCTGAAGTAGCCTTCTATGAGTCCAGATCTGAATCCCATCTAATATCTGTGGAAAGAGCTGAAACTTGCAGTTGGCAAAAGGAACCCATCAAACCTGAGAGAACTTAGCAGTTTGCTCAAAAAGAGTGGGCCACAATCCAGGTCGAAAAGTTTAGAAATCTTTATTCAGAGCTACAAAAAGTGCTTGATCGCAGTTATTGTCTCCAAAGGCTATGCTAAAAAATATTAGTTTAACACTACCAATATTTTTGTCTGTGACATTCTCATTTATTTTACCTGTTTAAAGTAATATGTGAAGTTTGAAGTAAAGTTTCTAGTTTATTACATTTCAAATAAAGAATGGTGGATACCAAATACTTTTGTCAGTTTTTACTTAGTTTAGAGAAAATTGTGTGTTTTCCTAAAAAAAGTGGAAGGATACCAATACTTTCTGCCACATCTTTATGAACTTAGCAGTTTAATGTCCCTTTAAGGTCCATGGCTGCTTCTGAATCAGTATGTTAATGTATATTCACTTTAGTTCTTATGATTAGCATTTGTACCCTTGTACAATAGTAGAGATTATGTTGATGACAATAATAATAAGCTGATGAGTAAGCTTGGAGAAACATTTGCCCAGATGTAAATCAAAATACAAATGTGCTACAAATAAAAGCAGAAAAGACTTATTACTTGAACATAAGGATAATTTATCATTCACGTATTTCACAATTCCAAAGACAGATATATAACTTTTTATGAGTCACTTTCGTGCAGCTGTTGCATAACATTGATCTGAAAGTCTAAAGTGATCACCATTACATTAAGAGGCAGAGTAAATATTATGTAGATACATTTATTATTATATATTATAGTTTAATTACATACATACACAGTGGGTAGACTGGAAATATTATGTGTAATAAGTTTGAATTACAAAAACTATTATAACTCAATGCCCTTGTGTTGGTTTAGTATTTAATCATGTAAAGTAAAGTTAAAGGATCATAAATGTGGAAATAAAAACCATCTATTTCATTAAAGCATTTTATTTTTATGAACAACTTCCTTTTTTTCACTATTAGTTTAACCTCTGCAAGGCAGGTCAAGCACATAGTCAGTCACACACTCAGGTGCAGTGCAATGTATTGCCACCCCAGAGAAGGAAATCAGTTGACTTTTTGGGTGGAAACATTGTGTTTTATTGAGTCACTTGATTTCAGGGAATGCCAACTGAATCCAATTGACCTGAGTTTTAATTGAGACTTACTATAATTTAAGTCCTAACTATACCAGATTGGCACATGATTAATAAATATCTTTAAATCCCTGACTTTAGCAGGCAGACTTTGACTAGTTGATTAGTTTTGGATTGCTGACTTGCTATACTTCTAATATTAAACAACCTGTACTGACTGTGGATATACAAGTCAGTTCTAAAGGGTGACTTGGACTTCCAAGTTGGCTATAGTTGGTGCATATTTGCACTGCTATGAACAGAACCCATAGTGAAAAAAGGGAACTTGTTATAAAAAGTGTAAAAAATAAAACGTTTTTCATATTTGACTAACAGAAAAAGTATATTGCAAAGTTGTTTATTTACAATTCATAATTAAATATGTTATGTGGAATTCAGTTTTGAGTTGTATATCCCTTTAAAGGTACAGTCAACACCAGAATTTTTGTAGTTTTAAAAGATAGAAAATCCCTTAATTACTCATTCCCCAGTTTTGCATAACCAACACAGTTATATTAATTAATACATGTTTTACCTCTGGAATTACCTTGTATCTAAGCCTCTGCAGACTGCCCCCTTATTTCAGTTCTTTTGACAGACTTGCATTTTAGCCAATCAGTGCTGACTCCTCTGTAAATTCAAGTGCATGAGCTCAATGTTATCTATATGAGACACATGAACTAACGCCCTCTAGTGGTAACAAACTGTCAAAATTAATTTAGATTACAGGCGGCCATATATTTTAATTAGTAATTTCCTGTTTGTTTTAAACTGAGACCTGTCCTTTTCCAGATTATTGTCTGCTTCACATAAGTGCAACAGGTAAAGAGGAACAGAGAGGCAATGCAGGTGTTTTATATTGTAAATGTAAACCAAAGGAAATGTATGTTCTTGAGATAAGAAAAAATATGCTGTCCCTCTCCAAGGCATTGGGACTTTATAGGGTCTTGTACCACCTAACTGGCACATACATACAGTGCCCATGTGCAATAAAAAAGGCAAAAATACACAAAATTATTTTCTTTTTAATAAAAAAATTCATATAAAATATTTAACATATAGAAAATGTGAATAGAAAATATTTGTAAGCTTAAATTACATGTATTGTTTATATTAAAACCTGACTATGAATATTTAGTAATTACAAGAAACAAAACAGATCTATTTACAATAGTTATTTACAAATGACTTTGTATAAAATATCACATTATTTAAAAGCAGCTGTAATTTAAAGGGATACTAAACCCAAATGTTTTCTTTCATGATTCAGACAGAGCATGCAATTGTAAGCAACTTTCTAATTTACTACGACTATTAATGTTTCTTTGTTCTCTTGCTATCTTTATATAAAAAGCAGGAATTTAAAGCATAGGAGCCAGCCCATTTTAGGTTCAGCACCCTGGATAACGCTTGCTTATTGGTGGTTACATTTAGCAAACCAATAAGCAAGCATAACCCAGGTTATGAACCAAATATGGGCCGGCTCTTAAGCTTTACATTCCTGCTTTTTAAATAAAGATAGCAAGAGAACAAAGAAAAATTGATAATAGTAGTAAATTAGAAAATTGCTTAAAATTGCTGCTCTATCTGAATCATAAAAGAAAAAAAATTGGGTT
>CAJPDP010031405.1:0-10252 GCA_905336975.1 Bombina variegata variegata
GCTGGATCCATCCTTTCAGTGGCCTAGTAATATGTTATGATTCAGCTTGAATGTAATATCAATATAGGAATTTGTGTGGATCTCAACTGCAGGTTAATTATCTTTGGTTGCTTAAATAGTTATTATAGTTGCTTTTATATGCCAAGTATTAATGTTGTTTTTGTATGCCAAACCATAATTTAGCAACTTAGTAATTAGAGACAAAGTTACTTTTCTCTAGGCACTTCTAGTTAGTTTTCAAGAGGAGTGCCGAGATTCTGTATGACGTCATGCCAGGGGGCATGGCCACCGGAACACAGGCGTTCACTTACTAATTTAGGATACCTATTGTTTGCCAAGGCCTATCTGGAACAAGGAGTGGCTTTAAGAACCCATATGGACAATTTTTTTCTGCCTTGGATACAGTACAGATGGGCCAGGAGAGGATGAAGTCCTTTACAGTTCAGTGAATAGAAGGCCACCAAAAGGTCCTTTTGATCAATTCAACAGTTTTATTAATTCCTAAATGTCTGGCCATAGGAGAATCGTGATGTGATTTAAGTATGGAGGGATGAAGATTACAAGGTATATAACGTTTCTTGTTGTGGTAGTAAAGACCATCAGGTTCCAGGCTAAGGAATTTGCCTGGGATTTCAGAGTCCTCCTTTTGTCTTTCTCGTAGGACTTGAGAAAAACTAGGTGATAATCCTATGAAATGTTCCATTGGTATAACGTCATAGGTTGGGTTAAAGTTGTAGCTCCATCTGACTTCTTGAGCTGACAGAGTTTTGTTTGTTTGAAAATATTCTAAATTTTTATGGTCAGTGAAGATAAGGATAGGGATCTTTGTTCCTTCTAGTAAATGTCGCCAGTGTTCCAGGGAAGCCTTGATATATAACAGTTCCTTTTCCCCAATCGGGTAATTTAATTCTGCTGTGGTCATTACTCTGGAAAAGTAGGCAACAGGATGTATAGGATCTTCTGGAGTTTTGCGTTGTTAAAGCACGAAGCCTAAGGCATAGTCCGAGGCATCAACCTCCAGAATATATTGGGGGTCAGGGAATTTTAAAATGGGTGCTTCAGTGAAACTTTTCTTCAGGAAATCAAAAATTCCTTGGCTACATGATTCCAACGATAGGGTACGGAATTACTGGTGAGAGATAGGAGAGGTTTTGAGATGGATGAAAACCCTTTTATGAACTTACGATAATAATTTGTGAAGCCAAGGAACCTTTGTAACTCCTTTTTAGATGTAGGCACTGGCCAATTCTTGATAGCTTCAACTTTAACATTCTCCATCTCAATTCCTTTGGAACTTATATGATATCCTAGGAAGGATATTTCTGTGGTATGAAACAGACATTTCTCGGGTTTTGCATATGGTTTCATAGTCGTGTCAGAACCCATCTGACATGTTTCTTGTGGTCTTCCAAGTTATCTGAATAAATAAGAATATCTTCTAGATAGACTACTATGCAGATGTCAAGCAAATCTCTAAAGATGTCATTAATGATTTACTGAAATGTGGCGGGAGTGTTGCAGAGACCGAATGGCATCACTGTATACTCATACATCCCGTAGCGAGTCCTAAAAGCTGTGATCCATTCGTCCCCCTCTCTGATTCGTATTAAGTTATAGGCTCCCCTCAAATCTAATTTGGTGAAAATACAAGCTTGACGGTGATGTTCTATAAGTTCTGGAATTAATAGAAGTGGGTACCAATTTTTTATTTTTCTCTTGTTGAGTTCCCTGTAGTCTATGATAGGTCTGAGGGAATTATCTTTGTTCTTAATGAAAAAGATCCCAGCCCTTGCTGGGGAAGTAGAGGGTCTTATGAATCCTTTATGTAAGTTATCCGCTATATAAGTTTTGAGGTGATCCTATTTGGGTTGGGAGAGCGGATAAATATGTCCATATGGTATGGCTGATCCAGGTATCAGTTCTTTAAGACAATCATAGACTCAGTGTGGGGGTAAGGATTCAGCTTCTTTCTTACTGAAGACATCCAAGAAGTCGTTATAGTCAGCAGGTAAAATGAAATCCGATAGGTGGAAAATACTTGGATGTGGAAAACATGTCTTTTTGCAGTAATTCGATTGGAATTTTACTTCCAACTTATCCTAAAGAATCGTTGGTTGATGTGTTTGTAACTACTGGAGACCTAATACTATTGGAGATTGGAAACAGAGGAGAGGAGATAATATCAAAATAAATATACTCAACATAAGTAGATAATGTAGTTACCTTCAAGGGTACAAGTACAGAATCGATGAAACAAGCATATGCCCCTGAGTCAATGATGGCTTCACTGTGGTGCCGGTGGTGGTCCCACTGTAAAGAGAGAGACATAGTGCAATAAGCAACATTCTTTATTTTTTTGGATAAACAAGTATGCATAAAAGAGGACTTACTCTTCTTTTGTCTCTGAAGGATCGGGCAGTCTTTGACAGAGTGACTGGGGGAAGCGCAGTACATACAGAGATTCTTTATTCTGCGCCGATTCATCTCATCTGGTTATAGAGGTCCTTTTGTGAAACCTATGTCCATAGGTTCTGCAGATACATTAGCTGTAGATCTGGGGTAATATAAAGTTCCCCTACCTGGAGAGTCTGAACCTTGCTTCTCTAATTTCCTTTCCCTCAATATTCTGTCAATCTGTATACTCAGATTCATTAGTCCTTCTAAAGTTTTCGTTAGGTCAGTATGAGCAAGTTCATCTTTGACAGACCTAGAAGGTACTGGTTCCTGAGTGCAATTTCACTCCATTCTGTGTCCCTTGAATATTGCTTAAACTCTGATATTCTTCAACGGGTCTCTTACCCTGTTTCAGAGACCTCATATTAGATTCAGTGAGCTGCTTATTGGTGTCTTCTTAGAGGAGACCCATCTACTTAAAAAAATCATCTAAAGAAGTGAGTATAGGGTGATCATGCTCAAAAAGGAGTCAGACCAAATTCTCTGCTCTCCTCTGAGATACGATATGACCATCAGTACCTTAACTCGTTCTGTACAATTGGTCTTTGGTTTTAGGGAAAACAATAAATTGCAGGCATTTTTTAACTGTCTGAAGGAGGCCCTGTCTCCTGAAATTTTTTCTGGCATACATACTTGTGGTTCTGGGGTGTTATCCGAAGGGGTTATTTTCTTTGTCATAGTGTCTGTAATAATCCCACAAAGATTCTCATTTTGTACTTGTAGCTCTCTTAACCCCTGAGAGAGCTGATCCACCCGTTGTGAGATAGCATAAACCACTTGAGGAAGTTCTGCTGGATCCATCCTTTCAGTGGCCTAATAATATGTTATGATTCCGCTTGAATGTAATATGAATATCAATATAGGAATTTGTGTGGATCTCAACTGCAGGTTAATTATCTGTGGTTGCTGAAATAGTTATTATAGTTGCTTTTATATGCCTTGTATTAATGTTGTATTCGTATGCTAAACCAGAATTTAGCAACTTAGTAATTAGAGACAAAATTACTTTTCTCTAGGCACTTCTAGTTAGTTTTCAAGAGGAGTGCCGAGATTCTGTATGACGTCATGCCAGGGGGCGTGGCCACCGGACCACTGGCGTTCACTTACTAATTTAGGATACCGGAGCTGAATTACTGCTGTGGTATTAGAGATGAAGTGAACGGCTGCTGGTGATACACAGGCTTCTGGATTCTAAGCAGCTGAAAATTCAGTCAGGTAAGATTTCAGTAGTAAGAGGAGATGCATGGAAGCGTCTTTCAGAGTTCTGATAATGTATTCCAGAAGGTTAGACGAGCAGGCAATGAGCTACAGCGGAAAGCTGCAGGAACTTGACAGAAACACACTGGAAGGATTAGTAGCTTGAGCAGGAACAATCCTGGCAGCGAGGAAAGCTAGAAAGCTGAGCCTGTAGTTCAGTGGTAAATTACTAGGCACCTGAGAAGGGGTGTGGGTAGAATTTATAGTGAGTCTTGAACGAAGGTTACAGTTCCTGGCTTAAAGGGACAGTATCCCTGACAGTAAATGACTCAGGAATAAATCATATTAAATATGCACAGCATAAATCATAATTTAAGTACACTGGATGTGCAAAAATCACTTATACATTTTTATTTATAAGTACAAAATACACAGTGTAATTGATGTTTTTTTCGTGACATTGGCTGAACATGGGTGTTCGATGGTGTATATGAAATTGTCCTTCTAATCCCTGTATAATTGTGTAAATATTTTTGCATTACAGATCTCAGTTTTTTTACACAAACTAAAAGGTGAGCTTATCTCAAAATACTTCTAACCCTACTAGAATAAACATATTCATATGCAAATATGGCGATTGTAAGAAAGCCACGTAATATGATTTATAATGGTTGCAGGCTTTCATTTTTAAAGTGCGTCCCCTGCTCAGAGCGAAGTGTCCCTTTCCAGTGAGCTCCATTACTTTCAATAGGAGACATCTCACCACTCACAGGGACTGCCCCTATTTTATGATAATCCCTCCAGGGAGGGTTGGCGAGAAAAAAAAGCACCTGATCTGGCGAAGCTTAGATCATCGGGATCATAGTCACTGCATCTAAGTTTTTAAAATTTATAAAGGGTCCTGAAAGTTAAAATAAAAGTTTCTGCGCCTGGTAATCTGTTGGCACTTTACAAATAACTGATAATAATAATAATAATCCTGAGTCAGATAGAGAGTATAATTATTTTATCAAATCTACTTCTTTCTCTTGGAATCTTTTGTTTAGAGCTTAGTTCCTTCGCTGAGAACATACTGACATAGGTGTGTATCCTGAACAATATATGTATAACATTATTACAAACATTGGAGTTGCTCACAATCTATTGGTTGATTTTTATCCATGATTTTTTTAGCTTTCAATATGAACTTTTCAAGTAGAAGATGATCACAATCATGTTATCTTTTAGTGTTTTTCAGATTTAAAAACCTGTTATCAGGTAATTGATAAAAGGTCCTATAGACAACGAGGGATAGTTATATTTATGTTGAATACAATCCTTTTTTATTTTTTTCTATTTGACAGTTTTTCAGGACCATTTTTAACTTACTGAATTTGACAAATAGAGTGACTTGATACATTCCTAAACCAGCTTTTTTTTTAGTTATTTGTGAATGTTCCAAGACTTTTTGGAATGAAACTGTAACATTGTCCACAACACATCATAAATACTCTAAGACACCATTTTGGATGAAATTGTGGAATTATGGTCTAGATTCATTAACACTCTCTGAATCCCTCTTGCGTATTTATTAGCAACTGGTCATAGTCAGATTTACATATGTAAATTAATATATTTATTAGCAGTCTACATAATGAGGCCTATTTATCAAAGGTCTGTCGGACCTGTTCCGACAGTGCGGATCAGGTCTGACAGACCTCGCTGAATGAGGAGAGCAATACGCGCTCCATATTCAGCATTGCACCAGCAGCAGCTCCAATCAGCCGCCAGCAGGGGGTGTCAATCAACCCGATCGTACTTGATCGGGTTGAATTCCGGCGATCTCTGTCCGCCTGCTCATTATGGTTATGGAGCAGCGGTCTTTAGACCGCTGCTCTATAACTTGCATTTCTGGTGAGTCTGAAGACTCGCCAGAAACATTCGGAGCTTGATAAATGGGCCTTAAAATCTTGTACAGCAAATGAGAACTGCTAGAAGTTAAAAAAAATTATTAAAAAAAAATAAAACTGAAATTTCAACCTCAATATCTAGAAATGACATGTAGCAGTTGCTGCTGCAGTAAATTACCTAAGGCAATACGACTTGTATGTCCCTTTAACTGTACTGTGAATTTTAGCTCAAATGAGAAATTAGCAGCTTGTTATCTAAACTAATTCTATTGCTAGGAGCATTTTCTCAAATATCTCATTATGCTCTAATAGTTGCTAGCAACACAGTATGGATAGCTATTTGTACTGGTTAATAATTACTCCCTTCTCTTAAGTGATATAATTAATGACAATGGTGTTGAAAAATGCAATTCTTTATTCAGCATTCATTACTTTTTTGACCTCATCAATTTGTGCATATTCCTGTAACACGCTCATTGGCTTGATGCTATCTGCTTCTCAATATAATCTCATTAAGAGAAATTGATTTTATTGTCAATTACACCATACAATAAATGCTGACCATTGACTTTGTAAAAAAAAAAATATATATATATATATATATATATATTCTCTTCCATTCGTTAAGATGCCATTTTCTGAGATTTTGCTGACAATAATGAAGTTGTAGATAATAGGCTGCTTGCATTTTCAAAAATACATTGATGATGAGTATTGGTTTGCAAGCATTTACATTGGCATTACTTTCAAACAAATTTCTTATATATAATTTGATACAAACTTCTTATATACAATTATACTATGGGCTATATTACAAGTGGTGCAATGTTTATCGCTTTTGCTAATGCGCAAACACCACTGGAAGTAAACTTTTAACACCGGCAGCTTAGCATGCGTATTACAAGTTGAAAGTAAAATGTTTACGCTTAAAAACCTGATGTGCGCTAACTTCAGGACTTCGGATATCACAACCACACTAACTTATTTTCCCCGTAGACTTCAATTGGGCTCTCTTTTTTAAAAAAAACTAACACAGCTTGCACGCTAACCCAGTATCTGTCTATATTGACATAAGACTGATCTGTCTTTTGGCAGGATCAGACTGATATGCTACAGGATATTTATTCTCTGTGAAATATATGGTGAGCTAAAAGAGACTGCACCCTAAGTTGCACTGCCCTTGTGGAAAAGCACAGAAGTTTTTCTAGCTTCTCGATCTGTTCAGTTGAATGTGAGTCTCTATTTTGTTTTTTTTGTAAAACGTATTTTAACCAACAACTTTTAATATCTGATTGTGCATTATTGTTTGTGTAAGACCAAGAAAAAAAACAGCGGTGAGTACTATCATTTGTGCTCAACTTGCAATCTAGGCCTATATCTACTGTACATACACAAACTAACATAAGAAAAATAGATGGATACCTCATTCATTTTCAAAATGGTTGTCTTTGTATTTGAATGTATATAATTTTAAATTTTAAATGTATTGCAAAAAGGAGACAGTGGCATTACTTAGTAGCATAACAGGATTAGGGTATAACAATAGAGATTTCAGGGGGATATCTTCCCCCT
The DNA here is from genome assembly GCA_905336975.1 of Bombina variegata variegata. Classification (NCBI taxonomy): domain Eukaryota; kingdom Metazoa; phylum Chordata; class Amphibia; order Anura; family Bombinatoridae; genus Bombina; species Bombina variegata. The sequence goes on from CAJPDP010031405.1 coordinate 7,113, forward strand.
GGTGCTACCCACTCCACATAGATTTAAGCATGAAAAATAGGGAGTAAAGAAAATGAGCTATGGGGGTGCAACTATTTCTAAAACATATTTTTAATGGTATAGATTAAAATCTACTATTAAGTGGTATATAAAGTGGGGAAAAGGGGAACAGAAAAATATGTCCTTAAAAAGAGCTGTAGACTTTTCACCTCCAACTGGCAAAAAAGGTCTTGTTTAGGAGGATGCCTTACCCAGGTCACAGAGAAGTGTAAGCGGAACTGATATAAAAAAAACTGCTGAAGATGTAAGAGTAAAATGCCCCCAAGATTCCCAGCCGATAACTAGATACCTTGGAGTCAGGTGGGGACACCCCTTACACACCTCCAACAGATAGAAAAATTTATCAGGACTTATGAAACCAAGGTGACGTGTTTTGGCCTGTATACAGGCCTTTATCAAACCAAAAAAGACTGAGTGACCTGGGTAAGGCTTCTTCCAAAACAAAGCTTTTGTTGCCAATTGGAGGTGAGAAGTCTACAGCTCTTTTTAAGGACAGATTGTTCTGTTCCCCTTTTCCCCACTTTATATACCACTTAATAGCAGATTTTAATTTATACCATTAAAAATATAAGTTTTTATAGTTGCAGAGAGATAAAAAGAATACTAAACATGATTTAAGCTCAGAAACGCTTCAGGTACAGGGGGGAAAGAAATCTGTTTAGACAATTTGCATCTAGATTAACTTAAAGGGATATTCCAGCCAAAATTGGAAACCACATGGGTGCATTTCAGTATGGAACAGAAGCAATTTTGTAATATACATGTATTAGCAAAAATGCTTCTAAAAAAAGCTATAGCTGTTTTAAACATGTATTTAAGTATGCAACGTGCACCAGCATTTTATACACAACACTTGCTCAGAGAGCCTAAAGTGCTTGTACCATCTGGTAATGACTCAATTTATTAATTGCTGACATGATACAAACCCCACTGATGATCTGAGCAGCTGCATTATTTAAAATGTGGGTGCAGTGAAAATATCTATCTATACTTCACATGCACGTGCAGAGAAAAATGTTAACAATAAAACACAATGATAACTCTTAATGGAAGCATTTTTTGTCAATAAATGTATATTGAAAATATGTTTCTATTCAAAAATGCAATAAATCTATGTGCATTTATATTTTGACTGGAATATCCCTTTAAGCCTAAAATAGGATATCTGATATTGAGGACATAATTAACATGCAAGATAACACTAGTACAGCACATAATACATTATTGTTCCTACCTAGAGTGGAGGATTTGGAGGACCGCTCTAGACGCAATAATTTAAGAATCATTGGCTTGCCAGAACCACCTGAGTTCCAGAACCTTATGCATTCTGTGACACTTCAATTACCTCAACTATTAGGAATGCACCTATTATCTCCCAATACTAGTTGAGAGAGTGCATAGAAAGGGTCCAATGTGTAAAGGCCCAGATGGCTCTGTCAAGCCTAGACATGTTATACTAAAATGTTTAAACTTCCAAGAAAAAATTGATAAATTGACAGAAAAGTATTTCAGGACTTTTCAATGGAAACTCTTACTAAAAGAAAAGAGATTTCTCCGTATTGTTCAATACTTTTAAAAGGTAAGTATGATGTAAGATTGGTATTTATACCCTGTGAAACTGATAGTCTTGATAGATGGGGTTACGTATATATTAAATAATGTTGCAGAAGCTCAACATTTTTGTAAAACTCACAAAATAGAAGAATGAGGTGTTGAGGATTTTACAGAAATTCTCACCAACTGAGAAATGAAATGGAATATATACTCTGTAAAAAAAAAAAAATAGTTTTGTCTCTTTTCTTTATATTAAATGTTTTTATTTTTCTTACTTTAGGTATTTGAATAGGATTAAGACTGAATGTACCTTGGTGGGGGTGGGGTCTTCCCCTTTCCATTTTTGTCCCTCTCCCCCTTCTATCAAACTTTTTTTGGATTTAAATATGGGTAGAGATTCCCTTAGATTTTTATCTTGGAACGTAGGTGGTATTACCTCTCCAATCAAAAGGAAGGCCGTCATCAAACATTTAGGTTCTCACAAACTTAACATAGCCATGATTCAAGAAATCCATCTAAATGAAATTGAGATAGCCAAATTAAGGTCCAAATGGGTGGGTGTGGTAATAACTGCCCCCTACAGAGACAGGAATAGAGGTGTTGCGATGCTAATCAATAAAAATACAGAATATAAAATAATGGCCAGCGAAATTGATCCTGGGGGGGGGGGCGCTTCCAAATTCTGGAGATTAAAATTGGGCAGACAATGTTTTTTTGTGTAACATATATGATCCTAATGTAGTAGATACGAAATTCTGGATTGATTTGGCATTAAAACGAATGAAATATATTGTGCAGAACTTAATAGTAGCAGGGGACTTGAATTTAATCACTATGCCTAACTTAGACAGATTCAATAAGACTAAGTTAAATGGGAGAGACAGGAAGGTGCGAATATTACAGAGCTTTTGTAATAAACTTGGGCTTAATAATATTTGGCGCACCCAAAATCCAGACCTGAAATCCTTTACATGTGTATCCAAAGGTCACCAATCCCTATTGAGGATAGACATGTTTTTGGTCGTAGAAGTTTTGATTGGAACAGAGATTAAAATGGATATTAAAGATATCATTTTTTCTGACCATGCTATTGTTTCATTAACATTTGGTGCCAATTCACTTCATCCTTCTAATAATAATAACTTTTTTCCCCCAAAATACTTATTACATGATATCCATTTTCAAAACTGGTTAAAAATTAAATGGAGGGAATTTTATGATTTTAATTCTTCCTACCTCGAGAACGTTAAAAACTGTTATAATGCTCATGTCTCTAATCCTAGTAAACCACTATGGCTTAGCTACATAAATTCAAAAACTCAGAGAGATATTTTTCTAAAACAGAAGATCGCCTAAGAAGAGATAAGACTTAGGGGCTGATTTATGAAAGGGTGAGCGGACATGATACAATGTAGCATATCATGCCCATCGCACATCGATAAATGCCGACAGCATACGCTGTCGGCATTTATCATTGCACAAGCAGTTCTTGTGAACTGCTTGTGCAATGCCGCCCCCTGTAGATTTGCAGCCAATTGGCCACTAGC
>CAJPDP010031446.1:0-10558 GCA_905336975.1 Bombina variegata variegata
TATTCACTTTTGTGTGAGAACCACTGCATTGTGATATTTGTTGTTTTATTACTAGAGATATGCCAAGTTTATTATGACCATTGAAGCTAAGTAGTCATTATTTAAAAAAAGATTACCATAAATGTGGTCAAACAGTTACAAAATGTTTTTATACTTAATGATTTATAGAAGAGAGGACATGGGGTTGGTTTAGAGCTAATCTAAATTTCACTGATATTGGACAATACTGAATAATTAAAGAGCTGGTGCATGCAATCTTGATAATGATATATATATATATATTTAAATGATTATTTGCTTACATGTAATATATCTATTAAATCATTTTCTTAAATTACTTTCTTAAACTGAACTTTTATACAAATATAACCTAAACTGTTAGTTTTTTAAACAAGTTCTAAAGAATACATTTACTAAGCATTTAATTAAATTATAAATGCTACATGCCAAAAGACACAATTGTGGACAAACGTGAAATTTTGGAAATATTTATAAGAGCTATTAGTTGCTCTTGTCTCTCGTGGTAAGAATCTGTTTACATACAAAAAAAAATGCAAGTACATTTGTATTGTTTCATATAGATTTTGGTTAAATTGAATTTATGCAATATTTTAACAATTAAGGGAACCATTATAGGTTCAAGAGAAATATAATTTTAACTTATGCTAGTAACTATGACTTACAAAAAAAGCATTTAAGAACATAAGTTTTAAAACATCAGTTTCTGTTATTTTTTACATTTTGCAACTCTTTTTATTCTCTTAATTTTTGATAATCATTAAAATACAAAAAATAAGTCTGACAGATTGAGTTATGTGTATCAAACCCTCAATTATAAAGAGAACACTATTTCTATACATATATGGCATCTGGTTAACAGTGTTTTTCAATTAATTTAATAAAATAATAAAACATTGCTCAAATTTAGTGATTATAGACTAACTTGATAATACAAAGATTCTCCTGCTTGGAGAGAANNCCTCTAGCACTGCAAGATGTCTCACAAGATTCTAGACAGGCAAACTGTGTTATACTTGTGAAGGGGTGTTCTCTGCATTTCTGTAGAGAGTTGAGTTAAAATTACAAATTTTCCTTTATTTATATTACTTTACACTTCATATTGGGTTCTTTCAGTATTATTACATTTAAGCTTTTCACTTTCAATTTAATATTTTAATACATTTAGATTTAGATCCAGCAGTGATTTTACTAATTCTGAATGTGCTTTGAAAAGCTTTGTATATTTCTGTGTATCTATTACAAGTTACATTTCGCTTGAATTTTCTCTGTTTCAAAATAAAATACTGCTTTAGAAAGTGGACAGGACTGGTGAGTTCCCTGGGTTGAACAGTGGAGTTTCCAGGGTATGCCTGAATCTCTCTCACATTGCTCATGAAATGCTGTATATATTTTAAATAAGCTGGTATCATTGGTATCACTGAGAGCCAATGATCTAAAGGTCTCGGGGCTGGTGAGATTATTAAACAATGCTTGCCAGTACTTCCATTTACCTGGTGTAATGATCTAACAGGGTGTCTGGCTAAGGGGCGTATACTGTATTTTCGCATGGAGAGGAGATGCATACATTACAAAAGTGCACAATAAAACTTGCATTTTAAAGATCTTATACAACAAATAGTTAAACCATTCACAAAAAATAAACAAATTGTTTTGTTAATTGTTATCGTTAAGGTGCATCATCAAAAATCATATTTTATCAAAGATGTACAATTTGTATTTAAATTACACAGGAATAAATTATATTAAATATCCACATTGTAATTCATAATTCAATCACACTAGATGTGCAAAAAACACACACATTTGTACTTAGAAGCACAACATACAAAGCATAATTGTTTGTTTTTTTCTCAGATAATGGGCTGAACATGGGCCTTCCATGGGCATATGTGAAATTGTCTCTTTAATACCAGCATAATGCTGTAAAGATTTTCACACTACAGATCTCACAGTTTTTTCTCTCAAACTAAAAGGTGGCAAGCTTTTCTCAAAACACCCAAAATACTTATAAGCCAATAGACACATGCATACAAAAATATAGGCGATTGTAAGAAAGCAATGTAATTTAATTTATATTGGCTACAGGATTCACTTTTTAAAGTGTGCCCCATGCTCTGCGGAGCAAAGATTCCCTTTTCAGTAAGCACCATTACTTTCAATAGGAGACATCTTGCCACTCGCAGGGACTGCCCCTTTTTTAAGACAATTCCACCATGGCGGCTTCTGTGAGGTTCTGAACTTGCAAGGTTTATATAATCGAGTCCTGAACTATCTCACCAGCTGTATGCAGGGGAAGTTTGCTCAAAATTCACAATACACTTATTTAACTGATGGCAAAAAAAAACATGTTAAACTGTAATGAACACATTTCAGTTTAATTTGTGCAAATTGTGAGTTGATATCTTTACCAGGTGTTCCCCTGTTAGCCTCTCTCTCAAATGTGAAATGTATCCCAGAGAGGCTAATTACTTTCTATGGAAGGCATATATCATCTCTCTGGGACTGCAGGGTTCCGCCCTTTTTCTTATAAAATGAAGTGAATTTAAATAATTTTTATTTATCAGGCCCATAGAAAGTAATGAAGATCTCTTGAAAACTGAAGGTGTCATTTTTTCAGTTATATTTTAAATAAAAGAAATATTATATGCAATATAATTTATAAAAGATACACATAAATATACAAAGTATGAGCCTAGTTTTTTAAACAGAAACTGTCAAAGTGTAATCAGAATTTGTAAAATCACAATACTAAATACACTGCTGTATACAAAATAGAATAGAGGCTTAAATGTTATAAAATAATCTGAAGTGCAAAGCAATATAATAAAATACAAAGTGTAAATGCAGCAGAACTCTCATATCATGCAGTGCTATATTGCAGTGGGCTTGTCTCTCCTTCAAATACAGAAATGCAGGGAAAAGTATAGCAAAATCTTCCTTTTTTAGAATTTCATTAGGGATTTTGCAGTGCAGTAGGATCATTGTATATCACCTCGTCTGTGCAGAGAATTTTATATCATCAGGCCCTTAATAAGACTTGGTGAAATTAAAGGGACGGTCTAGTCAAAATAAAACATTTATAATTCAGATAGGGCATGCAATTTTAAACAACTTTCCAATTTACTTTTATCATGATATTTGCTTTGTTTTCTTGGTATCCTTTGTTGAAAGCTAACCTAGGTATGCTCTTAAAACTGATTTCTAAGCTGTTTAACCGCTTCTTTTCTCAGTATATTTTGACAGTTTTTGACAGTTAGACACTGATAGTTCATGTGTGTCATATAGATAACATTGAGCTCACTCATTTGGAGTTATTTTAGAGTCAGCAGCGATTGGCTAAAATGCAAGTCTGTCAAAAGAACTGAGATAAGGGGGCAGTCTGCAGAGGCTTAGATACAAAGTAATAACAGAGGTTAAAAGTGTATTGATATAACAATGTGGGTTATGCAAAACTGAGCATTGGGTAATAAAGGGATTACCTACCTTTTTAAACAATAACATTTTTGAAGTAGACTGTTCCTTAAAATGTGTAATAAATAATCATTTTCATAATAATCAAATTTTCTCCCCCCCACCACAAAAAAAATACTTGTACTTTTTTGTTACTAATTATATTACAATTTTATCCTGTTTAGCAGAACAAAAAAGCAAAAATATATGGTTTCCATAAAACACATTTCCATGTTTATTGTTAAATAGAGAACCATTTAATATATATATTTTTTTGTATGAAATATATCCAAAAATGTTGCTGGGCTTATATTAGCATACTCAAATAATTATGTTCTAATTACAATAAAATACCCTAAACATATAAATGATATTCTCTTCTAAATTATAGCTGTAAAGTAAATGTTTGGTATATGCTTATAGGAGCACTGTACTCAAAATCGAATCCCAAGCAATTATTAGTTATTAGAAATAAATTAAAAACAAATAATTTATTACTTATTTACTACATGTTTTAACATTCTTTAGCTTGTAGATTGTTTTTAAAGCTCATTAAACAAAATGTATTACAGAACAGCAGTTTATAAACAAGACAATTTATTTGTATCTCTAAAATATTCTGCTATTGGCTTTGTACCAGAATATTTTTATGGGTAATTAACTGATCCTAAAACCTGCTTTGGCCTTAATTAAATGGCCCATGATACTTTTTATTTTTTGTTGTAAGTTCTAATGATAAATATTCTACAAGTGAAGTGATTTTATTCCACTGTATCAAGAGTTTATTCAAAGGCTGTTATTGTGAAATGTCACAGGCCTTTATTTATCAGTTTATCCTATGATCATGTGTAATTTACCTGACTCTCTGACTGTGCAACAACCCAGTAGTAAACATTTCCATTTGACAGTAACGTCTGTGTCTGATAAAGCCTTAACAATCAGAAGAAAACTGCATAAAATCAATTGAGGTATGTAGACAAGATTATATATATGTTCCACTATATTAACCCATTCATTCATCTGTGATCACATTCCATTTATTATCAAAAGATATGTCTTAATTATATTTGATTTGATGTTTAATATTTACAACCTTATTGCAATTGGTTTACTCATTTACTAGTTTAATTTAAGCAACTTCATGGCTCCTGCATTGCACATGCCTTCATTTTTTTGGACTACTAAATGCAGAAGAATGGAATCATTGACAAATACACACAAAAAAGGATAATGTAATAGCACTTACTTAGAAATTTAAATGAGCAGTAGAATATTTTCTTGTAAATTCCAGTTAATCCAATTTTCTCTCCCCCTTTACCATGTGACAGCCAACCACAAATGCATATACGTATATATAATGTGTAGTTTTTCACATGCTCAGTAGGAGCTGGAGTCTCAGAAAGGGCACCTATATAAAAGATTGTGCATGTTTTGATAATGGAAGTGTATTGGAAAGTTTTTTTTTAAAAGATACATGCTTCATCTGAATCATTAAATTTTAATTTTGACTTTAGTGTCCCTTTAGCATTTACCATTCTGTTAGTACAAGAGTACTTTTTAAAATCACTTTTTAAAAGTAGAAATGGAAGTAGATATATCAATTAACCTTGCAGCAGAAGCTATATAGATAAAAACATTAAAGCAATACAAAAATACCAAACAGAAGAAATTATTTTTAGAAGACATTACAGTTGTCTTTTTAATCTTTTGGGTGGTAGTGCTTAATTTTTCAGCTAATATTCACTGCTGATATCAGCATAGGAATTTTTTGAGATTAGATCGAAACTCTGAAACATAGTTGCAAGGTATTTTATGCACATGAACCTTTATAAATGCCCCAGCTGGAACAGTAAGATTTATTATGAGAAAGTGTATATTTAATTCTTACTTTAAATGAGAGTGCACGATTCTTCAAGATACTTTTATTGCTGTTTCAATCTATACTCTTCCAGATAAATGATGGTGATTGCATACCATCTGGAGTCTTTATGAGATATTTTGTTAGAGTACTTCACGTAATTACCATAAGCTTTACATAACAAAAGATTTATAATAGCTCGATGAAATGACTCACAATAGCTAATAAAGTCTCACAATATTTTGTAGCATCCTTTATTTATTCATTCAAATCATGTAATTAAACCTTATGTGTCTGTGTTGTCCAGTTGCATCATATTTTTATATTTTTTTTAGATTCATTCAAAGATTAAAAATGACCAGTAAAAAAAATGATAAGCATTAAAAGTATTAAAAGTTAAAATAACTAGTGAGTTATTGAACTGTGAATATTTCTAACTGATATTTTTATGTCAAACAAAAAAAAAAAAGAATGAATTTACTAAATAATTGTTTGTCCTGATGTTAGATACTCATTGACAAATCTTTTGAATATTGTTTTTTTTTTACTATTTTAACAATACTAATAAAACATTTTTTTTATATATTATATAAATTAAACCTAGCTTACCTTTTATATTGGTTGTTGTCATTGATTTGAAAACTGACCTTTTGGGAATACGCAGACACACATACACACACACACAAACACATATACACACAAGCATAAGTATCATCCAAATTATCATAGCTCAAATTAGCGTGCACAATTTCTCTTATGGCTTATTCTTATGGCTTCAATAATTTGACTTTTATAGCACTGAACACAACCAACACACATTTTCTTAATCCAGATTTCCTATTATAATCTTACCGCATTGCAAAATAATCATAGCACAAGTAGGTTTTATTTTAGTCAAAAATGTATTTTTCTCCATAAAAAAGATTTACATATTTACTGCTTCTAACTACTCTACAGAAATGTCCATTTTGTAACACCACTTTTTAAATCTAGTTTTTCTTGTCACTTCAAAAACTCTTGGCTAAAATGTTAAATACATCACAGAAGGAGGTATTGCTCAGTTCAACTACTGTATATTGTATATAAAAAAGAAGACAAAAAAATACATAAAACAAAGCTATTTTTGTATTGTATTCCAGAAATGTCAAAGTTTTTTATTTACTTCGTCAATTTGCATGTTCGGCTTTTTATTACAGGAAGCCAGTTATTGGGGATACTTTTTAAGATGATTTAAGATAGCTTTATGTTTCAATAGCAGGGGAGCTTATTGTCTTAAAAAATATCTCCCTGCATCCGGAAGAGCACAACTATAACTTTGTGCTTTTTTGTATTTTATAAATTAAGTTAATTCAGAATTATGTTATGTTACGGTTGGTTAGTTGGTATTTGTATAACCGTAGCTTTAACCTCAAGAACTGTGCTTTCTTTGTCAGTATTCCAGAGACTTAAAAGCGGAGGATAGAGTTCACTGTAAGCAAATGCCGGTGTTTGTATAGTGCTTCCCATGTATTTTCTTTCTGAATTACGCCTTAAATATAAGGATGTATAGTTAAAAAAGTAGGCTGCTGTAATAATTCCAAAAAAACCACCAAAGATAATAATCATTGCATTTGTATAAATATTTTCATTATATTTTGTTATTTTATCCATTCCTTTTGTGGTAATGTTAACACACTGCTTTTGATTTTGTTGGTAGATGTTTGGTGCATCTATGCAGATTTTGTATTCAGTCAATGGGTTGAGATGTGTTAAATTATATTGCTTGACATCTGATGAAATTCGAACTCTGTGAGCTATTTTGGTATATTCAGCTTTTAGGAAAGCTGTCCATTGTACGCTGGATTTTAAAACCTTTGATTTTGATTTCCATGATACCATGACAGAATTAGATTGTACTTCTTTAACATTTATTTTTAAAGATCCATTTACATCCTCAGGAAAAGATCCATCCACTGTAACAATAATAGTTTTTAAATCTGCACCAACCAGGTTTTTGGCAACACAAGTATACAGCCCTGCGTCTGCGATACTTATGTTGTTTATTTCTAGGGTTCCTTCAGAGTGAACATAAAATACATTGGAAACCATATTAGGCAAAAGCTTGTTCCCCAAAGGTGTAATCCAGTATATTTCAGGTTCTGGTTCTGCTGTTGCTCTGCAGTGCAATGAAATAGAACTTCCTGTATTTAAATTCAGGCTTGAAGGAAAACTTTGAGGAGCAATTAATGGAAGGCATATTTCCATCATTTCTCTGAAGTGAATTTGTTTGACATTCTGCCCTTGAAATTCAGGGGGATCAACACAGAATAATGAATCTGGTTCCATAAAGCGTATGCTTGTTTTGTTCATATTAACCCATCGAATTACACAGTCACATCTAATCGGATTGCTGTGTATGCTTATTTCTTTAAGATTGGGTAAAGCTTCTATTGTACTCCTGTAAATGGCACTGAGGGAATTGCTATTGAGCATCAATGTTTCCAGTTTAGGAAGTCTATAGAATGCACTCGGATGTATATATGCCAATTTTGGATTATTAGTTGCTTCTATTTTTCTCAGGTCTGGTAAATTTTCAATAGCAAGGCTGTCTATTGAAACTAGTTCAGGCATGTTATTAATCCCAAGCTCTTTCAAGTGTAACATATTGCTAAAATCTCCTCTTTGTATTCTCCTAATAGGATTTTTATTAAGATCCAAAAATTTGAGGTTCACCACCTTTTGAAGAGCAACAGAGGGGACCTCTACAAATCTGTTGTCATAAAATGAGATGCTTTCTAAATTTTCCAGACCTGCAAATGCATTATCAGGTATTTCAGTAAGATTTATTTCTGCTAAAACCAAGCTGCGCAGGTTGATAAGAGGCTTAAAGTTCATATCTTCGATTCTGGTTATTGGATTTTCACCAATCATGAGGATCTCCAGATTTGGTATTTCATCAAACCACTTGCTATTAACTACTTGCAATTTATTTGAATTAAGGTGAAGCCTGAGAAGATTGCTGATGCCAGTGAACGCTTTTGCTGAAATTGTGGATATCAAGTTGTGATTAATGTAGAGCTCTTGTAAATTCTTCAGACCAGAAAAACATTTATCTGGAAGCTCTGTGAGCTTATTTTCTTCTAGATACACTGACAGAATCTGATGTGCATTGGTAAAATTGATATTGATCATAGAGGATAAATTATTCTGAGATAAATCCAGTCCTGTGAGATTTACAGGAAAGTTGTCTGTGTTCTTAATTTCCTCTATGTTGTTTGCTTGTAAAAGAAGGACCTGTGTCTTAACTGGTAGTCTGTCTGGGATAGTATAAAGGTCTAATGCATTGCAGTCCACTGTAAGAGCCTCAATATATAAGGATCTGGGTGTAAACCATGGTCTAATTTCGCATACACATGATTGTGGACAATCTGCATTTTTTTGCGTAGCATGTACAAGTGCAGCAATGGTAAGTCCAAGCAGCAGGTGTATCTTGATTGACATTTCCCTCATTTTTATTCAGTTTTTTTAAAAAGAAATGTGACCTTTACTGAATCAACAGTTCTTGTGGATGCACTGTAATGAAATGGTCACTTCATGAAAAAATTGCTTGCATTTATCAACCAAACAGCAGCACAAGAAGATAGTGTTTTTGTTCTTGGAAATAAACTGCAAATCCTTTTTTCGAACGTGCCACACATACTGTGGAAGTGAAGGTCACTGTATACTTAACAGACATCAGATAAGCTTTGTGAAGATGAAGTTTCTGTTGGTGGCCATCAGAGATTAGGCAATTGATTTAGTAGCAAAATCCCATAATTGATTCGTGGTTGACATAATGACAGTATTATCTGAAAAAATAAGAAAAATAATTAATTTTGTGAAAAATAATGATAAGAAAAATAACATGAAATTTTAATACATATACACTATATTGAGGATAGAATAATCATTTAAATTCAATGAAACACAGAATAACATTTGTTTTAATAATAACTACATATTGTGCTATAGTGGGTGTGTTGAAGTGCTACTATATCTATTTAAAGAGAAATTCTTATGCAATAATAAAATTATATAGTAAGCATTTCCTCATTATACAAAATATTAATAGGACAGAACATGGCTGGTAATTGGTAACTATGTGTATAAATTGATCCTGATTGGTTCCTGGGATGGAGTTTAACTATGTGTTTAACCCCATTTTAAGGTTTAAACAGATAATTATCAGGCAGCATTCATGCAATACCCTAAAAATGTATTATTACAATAACACACAATGACAGAAATAATGGGTGGTCATTCTAAAGGCGGCATTGGAAATGTGCTATTCAAGGTCTGATATTTTGACATAGCACAATATAGTTTTGTGTCTGCATATCTGACAGATGACTCTCTTTGTTTTCTAGCTTGAAAGGCTCATGGTGGTGATATCACAAATGTGTATATGTCCTTTGTATAAATATTTTTTTTAATTTTGCACAGTTAAAGGGATATGAAACCCAATTTTTTTTCTATCTTGACTCAGATAGATCATGTGAGTTTAAACAATTTTCTAATTTACTTCTGTTTTAAAGTTTTCTTCATTCTCTTGGTATCTTTTTTTGAAAAGCAGGAACGTATGCTTTTGGAGCACTATATGGCAGGAATTTTGCAAGGATGATATCCATTTGTAAGAGCACTAGATGGCAGCACTATTTCCTGCCATGTAGTGCCCCTCTTCAACACAGAATATTATGGGAATTAAGCCAATGTGATAGTACAAGTACATTTAAAACTTTTTTTAAATGGTATGCTTTGTCTGAATCACAAAAGACAATTTTTGGGTTTCATATCCCTTTAAATAATAATAATTGAACAAGCTACAAAACTGCAAAACTCCTGTTACATTAACATATGCAGTCATTGAATACACACTTTAGTGACCCATTTATAAGAGTTCCTAATTGGCTTCAAAAGAAACGTAAGTTACAACACAGTTTTGCAAATTAGTTTATGAACAATAACATTTTACTATTATTTTTTTTCATAGAGGTGATGAGAGTCCACAATCCATTACTCTTGGGAATTACTCTTTTCTACCACTAGGAGAAGGCAAAGATTCCCAAACCCCAAGAGCTCTATAAAACCCCTCCCATCACACACATACCTTAAAGGGACAGTCTACACCAGAATTTTTATTGTTTAAAAAGATAGATAATCCCTTAATTACCCATTCCCCAGTTTTGCATAACTAACACGGTTATATTAGTA
>CAJPDP010031542.1:0-10088 GCA_905336975.1 Bombina variegata variegata
AATTTGAGTTTGACACCCCTGATGTACGTGCACAAGGTAACTTAAGTTAGTTTTTTTGCGCTATTTGCATTAATGCTAACACAAAATACATTTTTTTTAACTTGCAATATGAACGCAACCCAATGCACAAAAATGTAATTCCTAGCAGAGTTTTTGCTTACGTGGAGAAAGAATATACTGCGCCACTTGTAATCTAGCCCATATTATTTGTATATAGGTATAATTGTGTATTCAGAGTATTTTGTCTTTAATTGCAAAAGGGATATTAACTTTTTTTAGAGGGTTGATTGTATATGATATGTAAAAGTTTATTTTTAAACTGCATATTAATAATTCTTTGGATATAGATAGTTTTGTAAGGGTGCACTTTTTCTTACTTTTTTTTGGTGAGCTTGATTGACAGGCTGGATGAGTATAAACCAATCAGCAACTATCTAATAACCCAGATTAGCACCAAATGTGCACGCAAGGTGCTGATCTCAAGCATAAAATAAAAAAAAAACACAGTCTACATCTGCATAGTTGCCAATAATGAATTATCAAAAGCTGTTAACTGTTCATTTTTCCTTTTTACCGGTTAATGTCTCTTGGTACATTTCTTTTCGCTTAGCACTTACTAAATATTGTTAGCAGTTTACTTTTATCAACTCCCATTTACATTGATTGAAGCTGAAAAACAGTAATCTGCACCAAGTTAAATTAATGTTTTTTTATTCCAAAACCATCCTGGTAAGGGTTAACCAATTTAAAAGTAATTTCTATGGCCATGATGGGTAAAATGGGTGTGTTTGCTCAATTTTTTTGTATAACTTCTATTATTGTTATATTTATATATAAATGTGTATGTGTGTGTCACATCATCTTTAACTGTTATTGTGTTTGACAAAATGCAAATAATAGCCATGGAAATGCCATGCATTCCCTTTTTAAGGTCATACTAATCATTTTTAATGTCAAGTTGAAAGCATTGTAATTATTTTAATTAGATAGGGGTTTCAATTAGCATGAGATTGTTCTGATAGTAAATTATAGGTTACTTTTAATTTAAATTGTCTTGCTAATATCAATTAGAAAGACATGCTGTAACATATGGGACATGGTTAAGCTTGCTCGACAACAATATTTTTTTTCCAAGGAAACAAATCAATGACATGCTTAAAATAATTTGCTGTTTCAAAACACAGCCTTGAATTGCTTTATTGCAATTTCACTAGGCGTTTACTAGGAAGGGAATACCCATACATGATGATTTGAGGACTCTAAATATCATGAAATAAATTAATTGATCAGTTATGCAAACATCTTGTTTTTTATCAAATCGAACCAACAAATGATTAATATAGTATTTAATTTTTTTTATAAAAAATTCTATCATTAGTACTAGTGCTACTGAATTTGGTAGCACTTCATTTTTAAAAAAATGTGTTGAGAAATGATCATTTAACAGCTGTGATGAAATGTAATACACATTTTGCAAAATATATCAAATGAATATTAGAGAAAATACATAAAATCTTTCAGATTTAAACAAAAGATTAGGGCATGTATTACGGATATCCCATTTATATAAAGAATATAAGGTGAGGGCTCTTTGAATCTAATCTTGACCTTTCACGTTGAGCAGAATATATTGTGGCCTTGTGGATCATTGGCAATATGTGTCATTAACAAACAAGTGAAAGCAAAGATTATAAAATTGACTGAACTTAATGGGACTTAAGTTATAGTACATACCTCACAACATTTAATGGAGGTTAGAGAACTTGTGGGCAGTGGTAACAGTTGGGTCTTGGATGGGGCATGTCTTGAGTAGGGCTGTAAGAATGCTGTAGGCGTGGCTGGGCTTCATGTTAGTAGGACTGGGCTTGACATAAGTAGTACCAGGTGTTCCCTGGGCAGAACTTAAACAATCCCTTAAAGAACAATAAAAATACAGTAGAATTGTATAATCAACAAATGCATAATACAAAGACAATGCAAAAGTACTTAGTCTGAATTTCAAATGAGTAGTAGATTTTTTTCTGACAAAAAACAAGTTAGTTCCATTTTCCTTCCACTTGCATCATGTGACAGCCATCAGTCAACCACAAAATATATATATGAATGTATGGTGTTCCTTTGAACCCAGAGGGGGTAATAAGCTGTGGACAGGAAACAAGCCAGTCCTCTGAACCCATGTCAAACCAAAGGATCTGGGATGGTTGGAGGGTCTGATGGTACATATTATATGTCAAGGGAGTCAGATACATTTTGAATAAGAACTCTTAACACAACTGCCAAATCCTATTTGCTTACTTTATATTGTAATGTTTAATTAATAGCCCATTAACACCATTCTTACTATATGAAGAAAGGTATTGGCTATTGGAGTTTTCTGATCCTGCTACATATGGTTGCTTATATCAATGTCAAACTCATTTATACTTGACTGTAATTGGTCACAGCAGAGGAGATAAGATAAACATAATCAAAATGATTTTGAAGGGGTGTATCCCTGGTAGAAAAAAGATACAGGTTTTCTGTTTTGTAGCTGACTAATCTTTGTTTTTGCTTCTAATAAAGCTTTTCCTTTACTGCATAATTATGCCAAGATGAAATTAATTGACGGTAAAAACAATTATGTCTCCTAAACATGAAAGCACCACACAGCACACCTGAGCTCCAACTTGAACACCCCTCAATTGCAACATGGACATTATCCATTGTACTTTATGATGATATTATTATAAAAATATGTATGCAACAATTATGTATCTTGTTTACATTTTATTAAATTCTTTCATTCAGCAGACTAATACTGTCTTCTCATGTTTTCCAGGAAACAAGACAAAACTGAGAGGAGAATATTGAGATTAATTTTCTTAATATTTTTTTCAGAATATTCATTCAGAAAGATTTGACTGAAGCAAAGTTTTTACAGCTGCACAAGTTTAATGAACATATTTTCACTGTTTCTTACATGGTGTATAAATGCTCTCACCTCTCACTTTTCATATTTTGTTATACTAGTAAGCTGAATTCCTTTATTAGACATTTGAACCCATTAAATTATATTTTGTTCTTGAGATACTCTAAGTCTAAAACTCTGTCATTTAATGTCTAATATTCTTGAGTCTGTTCTAGTCTGACCTCACACATTCATTGAAATAGTAATTTATTGATTTATTTTTCTTTCCTAAGATATGGTGAGTCCACCACATCATCAATTACTGTTGGGAATATTACTCCTGGCCAGCAGGAGGAGGCAAAGAGCACCACAGCCAAGCTGTTAAGTGTCAATCCCCTGCTCACAAACCCCAGTCATTCTCTTTGCCTTCGTACATAGAAGAGGTGAAGATTTTGGTGTCTGATGAAGTTGAATTTCTACAAGCAAGTTTTTGGGGTTTAGCCGTACTCCACGTTAATCTCTTTAGTAAGGGCAGTGGTGGCTTTCAATCAGTTAGGAACTTGTAAGGTGGGCCTTACTGTGTTTTTTCCTAACATTTTGCTGCTCTAATATAGGAAAGCAGAGTAGGTTACTCTGTGTTTTCTTTTATACAGGTCTCTGTGAGGAAATGTGTCCTTACATACCTAGTGAGCAGTCTACATGCCGGACAGCGGATTTGGCAGGTAAGTGCCCTTTTTCTTCCAGGTGGGGAGATTATGCACTTACAGTATTTTCTGCTCATAAATTTTAAATGGGAAGGATAATCTTTAAGTAAAGATAATATGGCATGAGGCAGGGCATTGTGTCTGAGACTGCATGTTCCTTCAGGGAATGAAAGGGTTAATGTGATTGGGCTCATTTATATTTTTCTTTATGGCACAGAGATATAAGGAACAGGGTCTTTTATTTTCTCTGGGAGAAAATGTAAGAGGACAATTCATACAGAGTTGTTAGAGGTAACGTTAGTTGCATTTGTGCCTTTCATGTTTAGATAGACTTTATACGCTGTACAGCCTAATCAGGAAGTGATTCTCTCTCCTTATTTCATGCCCCTCTGTGGCGCAATAGTTTTTGTGCCGGTCCCGTGATGCTCATTCGGTTTCATTTCAGAGGGGTGTCGGCGGATATAGAGAGAGGTGCTCATTTGATATGGCCCCCGGAGTTGGTGACAGGTACGCGCCTCAGCTAAGACTGAGGTGTGGGGTAACCTGAGGTTTTTTGTTTGGAGCGCATAGTCGCTCGGTTAAACAGTATAGTGTCTTTTTTGTGAGATCATACCCTAAGCTGAGGTTTGTCACTGATATTTATGTAAAGATGATGCTGTTTAGGTAACGTCACAGCCTTCTCCTGTAAGGTTCCAAGCCTCAATGGCATCACATGCTCTAGTATAGCTCCTAGTGGAGTATATTTGAAAGCTGAGATTGGCGCCCAAGTACCTTCAGCGATTTCAGCAGCGTTAGCTGCTTTTTCTATGTTGAAGGGAAAATGTAAGAGAAAACTTAGGGATTCAGATGCCAAGGTTTCTGATTCCAGCAATGCTTCTCAAATGACTCTTCTTCTTAAGTCTGATGAGGAAGATGCATCAGGTCTTTCTAAAGGGTGAAATCTCAGATTCGAACAGTGTTATGTCTTCATCTGAAGCTGAAGGAAGTTCTTTCAGATTTAAGCTTGAACACCTTTGTGTTTGTTTGTCGTTGTGTATCCTAAAAAATCAAGTAAACGTAATAATTACTTTGAGGTTCCTTCCTCTAAGGAGGTTTTTTATGGTTCCAGACCGTGCTATGGATATTATTACACAGGAGTTGGAGAAGCCTGGGGTCTCATTTTCCAGTCACTGACTCCATTACGGAACCATGGCACATGGTTCCTAAGGTAGAATGGGCTATTTCTACTCTGGCTAAGAGAACTACTATTCCTATTGAGGATAGTTGCTCTTTTTTGGCTCTCCCTTACAAGTGTAAGACATTGTTTGGTCCTGGTCTAGAAGAAATTATTTCTGATTTTACGGGTGGAAAAGGGTCTCTTCTACCTCAAGATAGGAAGAATAGAATGAAAAGTTATCAGAGGTAAGTCTTCCCCAGCCTCTACCAAGCAGGAACAGTCCAAGCCTTCTTGGAAACCCAGTCAGTCTTGGAACAAGGGAAAGCAATCAAAGAAGCCCGCAGCTGACTCTAAATCAGCATGAAGGGTTTGCCCCAGATGTGGGAGCAGATCGAGTGGGGGGCAGACTTTCTCTTTTTTCCCAGGCATGGGTTCGAGATGTCCCAGATCCCTGGGCTGTAGACATAGTATCTCAGGGATACAAATTAGAATTCAAGACTTTTCCCCCCAGGGGCAGGTTCCATCCCTCAAGGTTATCTGCAGACCAGATAAAGAGAGAGGCGTTCTTACAATGCATACAGGATCTTTTCTCCCTGGGTGTGATAGTTCCAGTCCCAGTCCAGGATCAGGGACTAGGGTTCTATTCTAATCTGTTTGTGGTTCCCAAGAAGGAGGGGACTTTCCGCCCTATTTTAGACCTGAAGTGTCTAAACAAATTTCTCAGGGTACCGTCCTTCAAGATGGGGACAATCCATTCCATTCTTCCTTTAGTTCAGGAGGGTCAGTTCATGATGACCATAGACCTGAAGGATGTGTACCTTCATGTTCCCATTCATAGGGATCATCACAAGTTTCTGAGATTTTTCTTTCTAGACAAATATTTTCAATTTGTAGCTCTTCTGTTTGGCCTTGCCACAGCTCCCAGAATTTTCTCAAAGCTTCTGGGGGTTCTCTTGGCAGTGGTCAGAGCTCGGGGTATTGCAGTTGTGCCATACTTGGACCACATCCTGGTTCAGGCACCATTTTTTCAACAAGCAGACTCCCATACAGAGATTGTGTTGTCTTTTCTACATTCCCACGAATGGAAAGTGAATCTGGGAAAGAGTTCCCTTGTTCCAGCTACAAAGGAAGTTTTCTTAAGGACTATAATAGACTCCATATCGATTAAAAACCAAGATTCTGTCATCTTGCCTATCTCTCCAGTCTACTGTTCAGCCATCAGTGGCTCAATGAATTAAAGTAATTGGTCTGATGGTTGCTTCCATGGACATCATTCCCTTTGCTCATTTCCATTTGAGAGCGCTGCAGTTTTGCATTCTCAGGCAATGGAACGGGGACTATGCGGATCTGTCTCAGAGGATAGATCTAGATCAGTCTACAAGAGACTCTCTCCCATTGTGGATTTCTCAGGAACATCTCTCTCAGGGCCCTTGCTTTTGGAGACCTTCCTGGGTGATTGTGACCATGGACACCAGCCTGCTGGGCTGGGAAGCAGTTTGAGACTCATTAAAGGTGCAGGGTATCTAGACTTGAGAGGAGTCAGCTCTCCCCATAAACATCTTGGAGTTGAGAGCAATTTTCAATGCTCTGATGGCTTGGCCTCAGTTGTCCTTAAGCCAGTTTTTTAGGTTCCATTCGGACAACATAACTTCAGTGGCTTACATCAACCACCAGGGAGGAACCCGGAGTTCCTTAGCCATGAAGTAGGTAACTCAAAATTTTCAGTGGGCGGAAGTTCACAATTGCTGTCTGTCTGTCATCCACATTCCAGGAGTGGACAATTGGGAAGCAGATTTTCTGAGCAGACAGACATTTCATCCCGGGGAGTGGGAACTCCATCCGGAGGTGTTCTCCAGCGTATTCCTCAGATGGGGGTGCCGGAGCTGGATCTCATGGCATCTCAGCAGAATGCCAAGCTTCCAAGATACGGTTCAAGGTCAAGGGATCCACAAGCGGTTCTGATAGATGCTCTGGCGGCTCCTTGGGACTTCAGACTAGCATATCTGTTTCTTCCAATTGCTCTCCTTCCATGAGTCATTGCTTGTATCAAGGAAGAGAGAGTGTCAGTGATTCTAATAGCTCCTGCGTGGCTTTGCAGGATATGGTATGCGGATCTAGTGGAGATGTCATCTCTCCCACCTTGGAAACGTCCTCTAAGGGAGGACTTTCTACTTTAGGGTCCCTTCCTTCATCCAAATCTCATTTCTCTGAAGCTGACTGCTTGGAGATTGAATGACTAGATTTGTCAAAGCGTGGGTTTTTTGAGTCGGTCATTGAGACCATGATTCAGGCTCACAAACCTGTTACTAGAAGGATTTATCATAAGATAGGGCGTAAATATCTTTATTGATGTGAATCCAAGGGCTACTCTTGGAGTAGGGTAAGGATTCCTAGGATTTTGTCCTTTCTCCAGGACGGTCTGGAAAAAGGTTTGCCAGTCAGTACCCTGAAGGGTCAGATGTCTACTCTATCCATTTTGCTGGGAGGATAGGTTATATGAAAGGCTCAAAATAGTGCTAATACCTTATGGAGAATTAAAGATATAAATATAAAGAAATATATAAAAAAAAAACACCCTATAAGATTATGTACGAATAAAAATATTTATTGTCTTAATAGGAATAAAAAAGTTTTTCTTTAAAAACATATACAAGTTTAAGAATGTTATTTTCTTAAAAGTATTGTACAAAGCTGCAAAATATTGCAGCTACAATATTAATATGTAAAGTGATGAAGACACTGATGTTACTATCTAGAGTGATGATAGGTTGGCCAACCTCGTAAGCTTAATATTATTATGTTGTTCTTATATTGATATTTTGCGCATAAGTGACTATGGTTTCAATATTAGACAAATTTCAACAGTACAATTTTAAAAAACCCGTTATAATTAAAACATATTAAAAGTCCATCTTTAGGTTACCTTTAGGTAGTGTCCAAAATAAAGGTCTATGTTGTTTATGTTTTTCACGGCTGCATCCTAAGCTTGTAGGTATTAATACTTATGGTACTGTAGACTTATATCAAAGGCCTTAAGAAAAGCGGGTGGATAGATCTAACCTTATTATCCTTGTTTTTGAATTCCGGATTGAACATCCCAGTCTTCTTCCTTACTCTGTAGGTGATAGGATTTATAAATCCACTTCCGATAGTCTTTAGACACTGTGTCTATTGTATACTTTGTTGCGGGTATGGAGCTTCCGCACTTCTGCTGTTTTTTCAATAGTAGGTTTCCTATAGGGCTTTGAAATACCCGTGATGGGCTTTGGAATCCCCGTGATGAGAAGGGCTTTTGACAACCCCATAATCAAGAGTCAATGTGTTAGTTCACTGCTACAGATGCCGGTCCTGGAGCAATTTTCTGGCAGTAATTTTTTAGCAGCATTTATTTTCTCAGCGTACTCAGTCTGCTCTAATTGGTTATGTGTGGAGAGTGAGGGCGCTAAAAACAGCTAAAGGAATCTGAACAAAAAAATAATATTTTAGACAGATATTATGTTTAGTACAAAAAAGTGTAAAGTGCTTTCCTACAATGGGTTCAGGGAAAAATATAAAGTGCAAAGTGCAAATTGATAATTATAATAAATTTGGTGTTTATATATAAAAGAAAATAATAATTACAAAGAATTTTCTTAAAAGTTACAGTGTATAGGGTGTAATAATCAGATTTTTAATCTGAATAAATTGGTAGTGCTAAAATAGTGGTAATTAAAATATTAGGTGATAGTGTATAATGGTTCTTATAAATATATGGGTATTGTGTGAATATTCACATAAAAACTTAAACTAATAACAATATTAAAACTATTTTTTGAGTAACCGATCCTTTGGTTAAATATATTTATAAAGATGAGAGTATGACGGGGGCGGAGCCGGCTGCTGCCATGAGTGCAGCGTAATTCCGGAGCTCCGTGCTGGCAGCCCTAAAAAATATCCCAGTCTATCATTGCATTATCTAAGCTAAATGCAGCCACACTAACTATCTATACATCAGAGTAGCCCGCTACATCTAAATAAACCCAACAGATATGCGGTAAAGAAATAGAAGAACCGCTACAACCCACGCAACGCTATGTCCGGCCAGAAGCGGTAAAGCCTAACTGACACAAGCTGACCAAGAACAGAGGACAAAAGCGACTTCAGGGACTACGGATCATACCTGCTGCCGAAGATCGCGTCTCAATCCCCTTTACAGCAAAGCCACCACGGAGAACACACAGACCGCACCGGAAGTGACCCGGCCGCCATCACTGACACTTTCAAGATCACTGTAAGTGCCGCGAAAGCCGCAAGTCCTGCAATAAGGATAGGAGCTGGGGCAACATATACCCAACATATACCCACCCTACCTAATACTAAAACACATCTCTACTCACTTGGGGAAAGCTAGAGGGGTGGGAGAAAGCCCTGAACCAGACTTACCGTATTGCTAAGTGCCTTCCCGGAAACAAGCCAGCCGCCATATTAGCCCTAAGTCCCTAAGACACTACACTGACCAGGAGACAAGGGTCATAAGAATAGCTATCCTGGGTTTTGTCGCAGGGTTTGAGCTGTATCACTTAGGCTGCCTGATGGGACACATGCTACTGTACAAACATACTGACAAGCTGCAGAGCACGTTTATTTAAGGAAACTCTTATTGCACTTAGGGGAGGTGGACCTTTTATTAAGGGGATAAAGGACACAGCAAAACACATGCTTGCAGCCCCTAAACCGCACCAAGGAGCTACAAATCATAAAACCCTCAGTGTGTTGTCACTGCAATCATATATTTCGCTATTGTTGGGTGCTGCAGAAGTGGCGGCACGGCAGTGCACACTGGCCATACAGTTATCCCTGCCTTATCATATCAGATAAGAAAAAGAGCAGTGTGCTGAACCATAAAGATATACTTGTGCCCAACATCTCTGCAGGGCATTCTGAGAAACACTTTGACACCAGAGTCAGCATTGCAATACTTCACCCTGAATGACCCCATAGCACCTTTTTAGGTGACAACACTGAGCACCTGTGACGAACGACAAAACCCTGAGACCACTCCTAAAGAAACTTCACACGACCAACCCCCCCTTAAACCAATCATAATGACATCCAGAAGACTCAAGCACGATAAACCCCTAAAACCGTCAACAATCAAATCAGCCACTATTGCTTCTTATATGCAAACCACAGATATAGCAGAGGCAAAAGAAAAGAGACTTTCTAAAGAACGTCAGTCCTCCAATCTAGCTATCTCACAGGAAGAAGATGCTAACCTTACTTCAAATATCCTTCAGGGCCTACCATCCAAGCAAGACATTGCGGATATTGTCCGCATGTGCATCAGAGAGGAACTAACAGG
>CAJPDP010031582.1:0-15623 GCA_905336975.1 Bombina variegata variegata
GAAAATAGAATTTTTGCCTTTTCCAGCAAATCTGGGATTACTTCCCTTTGTTTTGTTAGTTATACACATAGGGCTACATCGTAGCAGCAGCAATCCCTGTCAACCTTAATAAAGAGCGCAGAAGAGAGATGTAATAAGCGTGAACTGAACAGGCTAAAATGCAAATGAGACCACCGCTCCATTCACAAGAAAGAAGGTGGGGCCAGATTGACAAGCTAAAAAGATCAAGCGTACCAGAAAATGGTGCCGCTCCGTTCTCAGACAGAGAAGGGGGTGGAGCCACACGGAGCCTGAAGAGCATAATGAAGTCAACAAATGGCACACTCTACTAACTTAAGGTGACAAAGGTCCTAGCCCTAACACCAACGCACGTTTCTCAGAGCTTCTTGGCGGACCTACTATGGGCAGCAGAGAGCCTTTATTCCATCTCACAATCAGACCACTGTGCTATTTAAAAAAATAGTTGTCCGGCAGGAGGACAGCTTAAATAGTGTGCGAGGATGCCACTCCTCACAGAGACTTGTAGAAAAAAGAAAGATCAGAATAAACCTATTCTGGCTTTCTATATCATGGGCAGCAGACATGCTAGGAAAAATGCAGCAAGGCCCACCATACAAGTTCCTAACTGCTTTAAAGCCAACCCTTGAAAAGGGGAAAAGATCAGAGCAAACCTACTCTTGCTTTCAAAATAATAAAATCTTGATTGTAGTGAAATAAATCCAATTTTCTTCAGACACTAAAACTTCACTTCCTCCATGTATCTAAGGCAAAGAGTATGACTGGGGACTGTGGGAAGGAAAGTGATACTTAACAGCTTTGCTGTGGTGCTCTGTGCCTCCTCCTGCTGGCCAGGAGCGATATTCCCAACAGTAATGGATGATTCCATGGACTCACCGCGTGTTAAGAAAGAAAAAGGAATTATCTGTTTTGAGCGCCTAAATACGGTCCTGTATCTCCTCCAATGGAGATTATACCATAATTAGCTTAGCTAAAGAGTCACACCAGAATGCCGCGTGCTCCTGCCACTGCAGCAATACTTACAGCCGGCTAGAAGAGTAGACCTTCTTGTAGGAAAATCCTCCTATGGTATAGCAGCAGGTGCACAAACTACAGTATTTTGAGAGTTAAGATTCGCCTGCTGAGGTTGTGAGATTGGTATCTAAAAACATACTGTAGAAAGTGGAAGTCCATACTAGTCTGCTGTTCAATTTACCTACTGACTGTGAAAATTGTATAGGTATGACAACAAATTACAAAATGCTGTGTTTGCTAAATAAGAATAAGTTTCTGTTTGACTTTATCCCCACTATATATAAATCAAATCACCATATAGGTTATATACATTAACCCTTACTATGTGAACGCTCCATTATGAGGTATCTTACCACCTCCTGCCGGGACCTCCTGAGGTATCTTACCACCTCCTTGCCAGTTTCATGCAAATGACCGCTTCATTCTGAGTAAATCATGCGGTCTTTAGCTTTGCACATGTAATTGCGAGCATACAGGCCCCTAAAGAGTGATGGAGTGCGAGCCGAAATGATCCTGCAGCAGGAAAAAAGGTTAACCCTAACAGTCACAAGACCGCTACCAATTTACGGTATAAAGCCTCCATTTACGCTCCTAGTAAACATTGCGGCTTCCAAATTGACCAGGTCTGCAAGTAGGCACAGTGATGTCATCAGACTTGGTACAACCGCATAGGGAAGTTGTTCCAGTAGTGTCCCCTCTCAAACATGCTTTCCCATAAAGTGTAGTGAGGAGAAAATGGTCAAAAGTTGTTCTCCAATAAAGTGTGAGGCAGTCCCTTGCAGTCTGTCAGCATGATTAATGAACCCCTTGTTATAAAAGAGGTATATCCACACATCAACAGAGGTGTCTGAATGCCCTACTCTTCACCTCTACTAAGACAACTAGCCTGTAAGAGGGAGAGGCATTATAGGTAATAGAAACAGGAGTTACCCTTCTGCTGTTCCAGAGACCCTGTAAGCCCACCATGACAGTCCTGTCAAGAAATAAAACCAATGTAACTAATACTGTTTAAAGGGACAGTATACACTTGTTTTTTCTTTGCATAAATGTTTTGTAGATTATCTATTTATATAGCCCATAAAGTTTTTTGCTTTTTTTTTAAATTAATTGTTTTGCTTATTTTTAAATAACATTGCTCTTATTTTCAGACTCCTAACCAAGCCCCAAAGTTTTAAGAGAATACTGATTTATTCCTCCTCCAGCTTGCTCCTGTTTGTGTAAAGAGTCTTTTCATATGCAGAGGGAGGGGGGAGTGTCTGTTACTTCCCACTTGAAGTGGGTGTTCTAGCTACCTTTTCAACAGAGCTAAGCTGGGAGCTTCTAAGTAAGTTTTTAAATGGTTTTATACTGGATTTTTATAACAGTATATGTGCATATCATTCTTTATAGTAGTGGCTATTACATGCAGTTATATGACAATTGGTGTATACTGTCCCTTTAACTGTAAGGAGGTACAACAAGAGCTCACTGGGGGAGGCATAGGAAATTCACTGCGACACCCTTGAACTAGCAATTCCAAAACTCTACTAAGATTTTGACGAGGCAAAGAACTACTGGGTGGTTAACGGAAGTAGAAAGGATAGTTTATGCTCTGTTTGGGGTGTCTTTGCCTCCTCCTGTGGCCAGGTAATGTATTCCCATATGTAAGAATAGGAATTTGTTGACTCTCACCAACATTAGAAAAGGAAAAGGACACATCTTCTGCTACTTTATCAAAAGGGGGTACTGGGTTTATGAATAAGCGTCCTCAGCTGAGGAGGAGGAGGATTCTGTTTCAATTGTACACCAGGAAGATACACTGTACCTAGACGGGTTAACCCAGGATGCCGTTTGTATGTGTTTGTGTTTAAATTGTGGAGGCATGGCAGCCATCAGCTGTAAATTTAGCAGAGTGAATGAACTGCTTTAGGGTAGAAGGCAGATCTGTATAACTGTCCTGAGGATAGCCCTGTTGGGTAGTAAATCCCTGTGTACTCTTCTGCAATGCAATGCTGCATGATCCTGACTAGCATTAGATTTAGACTTCTTTCAAAAGAACTGAGATAAGAGGGGCAGTCTACAGAGGCTTAGATACAAAATACAGAGCACAAAAAAGGAGCACCTCCACGGTAAAAGGTATTAATAAAAACAGACTTTATTTACAAAAAATTGATTAAAACTGAATATTGAATATTACATAGGCCACAGAACAGCAAAGGTCCAGGGATAATGGTCAAATCCCAGTGACCCACTGATGCGTTTCAGCTGGTAAGCTGTAATCGTAGTGTGGTCAAATGACCAAATCCAGCCACTTTTAAATTAAGAACTTAGCCCTAATTGGCTAAAACCAATATACTGGGATTTAACCCCTATCCTTCCCCTTCTCTTACAAACTTAATAATCACCATCATAATCACAGTGTAAATAAAGTCAAAATAAACATGTTAAAGACACGATCAAAAACACAGATAGCAAAACAATACAATGTGAACTTATATACATATGGTTAATTATATACTCATGAATTTATCCTAGAATACCCACATTGAATAAACTTCAATATACAAAGAGAACCATTTTCTTTCCCAAAATAGGAACAAACAGGCTAACAAATAAATAATTCATAGCACTAATATTATTATGTGTACTCACTCATAGATGTACTCAATAAACAGATGCATATAATATACTATCTAGAGCAAAGGATATACAACTTACTACTTTAAAACCAGGCTTAATTTCATCATATAGATGTAATGCTAATAATAAAGAATCTGATTCAGATAGCTACACCTGTCATAAAGTATCTGTACTCAGGGAAGTTTTCCTTGTACCTGTGCAAATTAATTAGATACATTAATTCAACAAATTCAACAAATCAAGCGGATTATTTCGTATAATACTTGGAATATACTGATGAACATAAAGTTATATCACATACAATCCGGGGGATAGTCTTAGGGAATTATCTTCTCTCATATTTATCATCCTCCAAGACTATCACCTATGATATATTCACATTGCACTTGGCAATATTATCTCAGTATAACTATACCTATATGAATTTTCCCATTTTTGATACACAGATCATGAAGAACTATTGCCAGAAGTTAATCAGATCAAACTCTGAATTTAGGCCATAAGGTATTCTCGTCTTCAGTCTGTGTATCCAAAACACCTCTCTTTTGCCCAGGATAGATTCTCTGTCACCCCCCCTGATATTAACTCTAACGTTTTCCACTATAGTCCATCTAAGTGTGTTACTGCTCTTGTTATGGAAATTCTTAAAGTGAAGAAACTGGGGTGTAGTCAATTTGCCCAATTTAATATTGGACAAATGTTTGCAAATTCTGAACCTCACCTCCCTTGTAGTGAGACCTACATATTGTACCTCACACTCCAAACATGTAAGGAGGTAAACTGAATACGTGGCCCTACAATTGGTACAGCTTAAGTGTTCAAAAACTTCTCCTGTTACACTACTCTTAAAACCAATTCTACTATCCAATTTTTCACAAGCTTTGCACTGAAAGTTGCTGCATTTAAAGACCCCTTTATGCTGTAGCCATCTAGGAGCCTCCAATCTAAGCTGTGTAGGAGCTATCCTATTACCTATAGACACCCCCTTTCTAAAGACAAATCTGCACTTTTTGGGACCAATGTCCTCCAATCCATCATCCGCCTTAAGCATAGAAAGATTTTTCCTGATAATGCTACAAATTTGCTCAAATTGGTTGCAGTACTGGGTAACAAAAGTGACACCTCTATCTACCTCATTTGCTTGGCTCTTGTAATTATATTCAAGAAACTCAGACCTATCCTTATTGTCTATATCTGCTCTAATTATGTCAATTTCCTTCTGTTTATAGCCTCTTTCCAACAGTCTCTCTGTAAGGTCCGAAACATGTTTGACATAACTATTACTATTTGTACAATTTCTTTTCAGACGTATAAATTGTCCTCTCATTACTGACTTGAACACTCTCTTTGGGTGGTTACTCCAGGCATGTAGTAAAGTATTGCCTGAAATAGGTTTTCAAAATACTTCAATATCTACTTTCCCCGTGTCACTCCCTTTCAAAGTAACATCAAGGTAATTAATACTTTCAGTGCCAAACTCAAAGGTAAATTTTATTCCTGCATCATTCCTGTTAAGTTCATCCACAAACCTCTTCATCTCCGACGGAGTCCCACACCAAATAAAAATAAGATCGTCTATACATCTTCGATAATAGATTATGCGTTCTCTCTCGGGACAGATACCTCCAAAGATGTGGGACAGCTCCCACCAACCCATGAATAGGTTTGCGTAGGATGGGGCAAATTTCGCCCCCATAGCTATCCCACACCTCTGGAGGTAAAAGTCACCCTCAAAGGCGAAAAAATTGTGGGTTAACAGGAACTCAGTTACACGTAGGATACATACACAAAAGTCATCACTAAAACTTTGATTCCTTCGTAAGAAGAAAGTCAATGCTTGCAAGCCCTTATCATGTTGTATTGAAGAATATAACGAAGTTACATCTACAGTCAGCCAACCATAGTCCCTCTCCCAAGTGATTGTCTCCATTTCTAAAAATAATTGTTTTGTGTTTCTCAAAAAACTTGGAAGCTGTTTAACCAGGGGCTGGAGTATTTCATCCAGCCACTGTGAGAGGTGTTCAAATAACAAATTAATGCCACTTATAATGGATCTACCAACCACGTTGGAGAGGGACTTATGTACTTTGGGCAAAAAGTTGAAGACAGGGATTACCAGGTGATTCACCAAGAGAAAATCCTTGGTTTTTCCATCCAAAAAACCTTCCTCTTCCCCATCATCAAGTAGGATTAAAGTAGGATTAGTAGTAGGATCAAGTAGGATTAAATTCAAGTTTCTTGTATTGTAGGGGATCATTTAATTGTCTAAATGCCCAGGTACAAGGAAAACTTCCCTGAGTACCGATACTTTATGACAGGTGTAGCTATCTGAATCAGATTCTTTATTATTAGCATTACATCTATATGATGAAATTAACCCTGGTTTTAAAGTAGTAAGTTGTATATCCTTTGCTCTAGATAGTATATTATATGCATCTATTTAGTGCTATGAATTATTTATTTGTTAGCCTGTTTTTTCCTATTTTGGGAAAGAAAATGGTTCTCTTTGTATATTGAAGTTTATTCAATGTGGGTAATCTAGGATAAATTCATGCGTATATAACTAACCATATGTATATAAGTTCACATTGTATTGTTTTGCTATCTGTGTTTTTGATCGTGTCTTTAACATGTTTATTTTGACTTTATTTACACTGTGGTTATGATGGTGATTATTAAGTTTGTAAGAGAAGGGGAAGGATAGGGGTTAAATCCCAATATATTGGTTTTAGCCAATTAGGGCTAAGTTCTTAATTTAAAAGGGGCTGGATTTGGCCATTTGACCACACTACGATTACAGCTTACCAGCCGAAACGCGTCAGTGGGTTACTGGGATTTGACCATTATCCCTGGACCTTTGCTGTGCTGTGGCCTATGTAATATTCAATATTCAATTTTAATAAATTTTTTGGAAATAAAATCTGTTTTTATTAATACCTTTTACCGTGGAGGTGCTCCTTTTTTGTGCTATGTACTTTTGATTTGAAATACCGGTGAGCACTCGATGGTATTGGATCCTTTGGGCCCCCACTTCCGCTCACGTGACCGGAGCTGTGCCTGACGTCACGGATCACATACGCACACAGCTGAGGGAGGAGCGAAGGTGCCTCGCACCGAAGGTGTTTCTGCCGGACGTCTGCGGAGGGTAGAGTCTCCTAACGAAAATGTGAGTTTATCCGGATGCACTGGATTAAGTAGATGAAGTCCGGCGTTTACCAAGCCTCTATGTGAGTTTCCCCCGATGTGTACTTCCTGGATCCGTAAGTGAATGAGTGTTTGGATTTCGTCTGCATTGGGCATAGATATGCTATATACGAGTCACGGTTAGTAGGGCAGTGGGAGGCTGAATGGACGGATGTGGTGATTCGATCAGGTGCTCAGCGCAAGTGGAGTCCGTTAGATACAAAATAATCACAGAGGTAAAAAGTGTATTAATATAACAGTGTTGGTTATGCAAAATGGGGGAATAGGTGATAAAGGGATTGTCTATCTTTTTAAACAATAAAAAATCTGGTGTACACTGTCCCTTTAATTTAAATTTAATTGAGCCTAAGTGGTTAAAATAATGACATTTGCACCAGCACTGTTACACCTGAGTGTCTAACTGACCTTTCCCCCTGAGAGCCCGTCCCTGCTTGAGAAGATGGCTGCACTTAGAACAGTTACATTTAAATAATTAAATACATTTTTTGCTATTTTCCTTTCAAAAACTGCCAAAAGTTCCTAACATTATATTTTCTTTTATATTGTTTGTAAATGTAAACATTTTTTATGCCATGAGATGGCACTAGATGTTCTGGAATTATATGCATTTCATTTGTATGTCATTAGATGGCAGTAAAGGTATTGGAAAACAAAAAATGTAACTAATAGCTGTTAGCATAATGTTTCTAATTGTATTCTTTTGTATAATACAGGGTACTACAGAGAGTGTACATATTTAGCAGTGTCTTAAAGGGACATGAAACCCACATTTTTTCTTTCATGATTTAGAAAGAGCATGCAATTTTAAACAACTTTCTAATTTACTTCTATTATCTCATTTGTTTCATTCTCTTGATATGCTTTGATGAAAGGCATATCTAGATAGGCTCAGTAGCTACTGATTGGTGGCTGCATATAGATGCCTCATGTGATTGGCTCACACATGTGCATTGCTATTTCATCAACAAAGGATATCTAAAAAATGAAACAAATTAGATAAAAGAAGTAAATTTGAATGTTGTTTAAAATTCTATTCTCTACCTGAATCATGAAAGAAAATTTTGGGTTTAGTGTCCCTTTAATCAGTATGCTCCAACCAACAATATATTAGTAAGATCTTTTACTCATATTTCACATACAGGGAAATTCAAAAAGATGTGCTGCATAAATGCTGCATATATTCTAACAGAAAAGAAATACAAGAAAGGAATGTGACTTGTATTTTACATATATGGAAACGTATTGTACTTAAAGGGACAGGCTGTTATGTTAGTGGGATATTTCTCTATCAAACCAATCCCAGCATCAAGTGGAAAGATAAAGAAAAATGTCAGGACTACAGTTAATTGGGTTAAAAAAAATGAGGTAGTGCAGGGATAGCCACAGAAACAAGATAAAAGGAATCTTCCTGAGTTCCAAAGGACAAGACTAAAGAGAAGGTCACAAAGCAAAGCAGGATTCAGCAACAGGTATGCAGTCCAATCTTTCAAGGTATTAGAGGGCAAGGCAAAAGTGTAGGTCACAAGGCAAAGCAGGATTCAGCAACAAGTAGACAGACAGCATGAACAATGTAAAAGATCACCCTAGGTTATACACAGTAAAACCCATACTTGGGCAGGGTGGAAAGAATGAGACTGCTTTAAATAGGCACAGATTTGACACAAATGTGCGCACAATGTGGCGCAAAGATGTGCTCAAAGATGTAGTCAGAGATGCACCCAAAATGGCTCAGGTGCACGGCAGTAACGTCATAGCAAGCCAACGGCGCACGAAACACAAACAAACAGGAAGCGGCTATGGCAACGACCAGGCACGAGACAGGAGCTAATAGCTGTGGAACCAGTTGCAGGATGCTTCTCTGGTATGTAACAATTAGTATTAAAAATTATGTATTGGCTCTAGACTGTTCCTTTATATCAGGTTTACAGAAGTTAAACAAATACATTTTTTTAATTTAAAAATAAAGATGCTCATATTTTTGTTTTATAATAGGAACTGTACACTTTATTTTGGGGGCAATTTGGAGACATTAACCAACAGGAGCATTAACTAGCCACCTATTTCAATAATGTTACACTTGTAATCTAGCCCAAAAATGTGAAATAATTCAAATAAGGTTTTTCCTATGGATGTCATGATAAAGACAATAATAGTAATAAGAAACAACAGCTATGATTGTGGGCCCTAATATCAAAAACTCTCTGTCTTGGGGAAAAATAGTAGGGTACACTTCACAAGGGCAGAACTCACTAAATTCTCTAACAAAAAGGGTGGAACCTGGAAGTTCCCGAGAGACTAGAAATGCATCCCTTAGAAGGTAATGCGGCGCTCTGGGATAGAGAATCTCACAGAGAAGAGTCAGGGGAGCACTCAGCATTGATTAAAAAAAATCTAAGTCTACTGCAAATACAAATTAAACTGACATTTTTCATTACAATTTAACTTGCATTTGCTTCTAGTTTTGTACACATGTTTCTGTCAGCTAAAGTATGTTGAGAATTTGAGCAAACGTCACATGCATACAGCTGACAAGATAAATCAGTGAGACGTGCAGGTCTAACATGCTTAGAAAATATTGTGAAGGCTTTAAGAAAGCTTCAGACACACTCTGGGAATTCCAACGTCTCTTCCACTTTCGGAAGCTGTATGCAATGTAATTTATAAAATATAGAAAGAAATATACAAAGTTTTAATACTAATTTGTTAAAGTTACACAGAAACTTTCAAAGCACAATCAGAATCAG
The DNA here is from genome assembly GCA_905336975.1 of Bombina variegata variegata. Lineage (NCBI taxonomy): Eukaryota > Metazoa > Chordata > Amphibia > Anura > Bombinatoridae > Bombina > Bombina variegata. Next base: position 9,600 of record CAJPDP010031582.1, read on the forward strand.
TAAAATCACAACCCTGGGGGGGCGGAGTCGAGGGCTGGAGTGGAAAGACACATCTTGGAGAAGCTCCCAGGTCTACTATAGATTTTAAGGGTTTTAGTAAGCCTATTTACAACCAGCATATTTACGTTGTGCATTTGGATGAGGAAGCATATTTAAAGGGACAGTTTAAACCTGTTTTTATATAACTGCATATAGTAGGCACTACTATGAACAAGAATATGCACAGATACTGATATAAAAACCCAGTATAAAACCTTTTAAGAATGTACTTAGAAGCTCCCAATTTAGTACTGTTGATGAGGTTAGACTGGGACACCCAATGAAAGGGGCTGAGAAAGCAAGAAAAGCAGACCCCCTCTTCATAATATGAAAAGACCCATTACACAAGCTGGAGTCTGTAGACATCAGTATACATCTATATATTTGGGGTTTGGCTAGGAGTCTGAAAATCAGCACAATGATATTTAAAAATAAGCAAAACTATACATTATTACAAAAACACTTCCAGATGGGAAATATAAATGGATCATCTACAAAATTTTATGCACAGAAAAATCTAGTGTACAATGTCCCTTTGAGATATCTTATCTATGTTCTTCAGTTAAACCTTCACAGCTGCTGGAAGAGACCAACAGTTGCAGGTTTTAAGCTGCCGCACATTTCCCCCTCCCAGTTATCGGAGTTAATGAGTAGTCTGACTTGAACTTAGCTTAGAACATACGGCCACAGAAATACAAGTGTTTGAAGACAAGATTTGTGAGCTACTGGAAGAACATTTTACCATCCTTACCCTGTTAATATAACAAAGATGGCGACTTAACTACTTTGTCTTCAAATGATGTTTCTATCCTCAATATAGATGCTGTGAAAATGTCTGAACCCCCTGAGTTAAATGCAGACAGTTCAGGCTTCCATACTGTACATGTGGAAGCCAAGTGTCACTCTAAGCCTAAGGATGTTAACACTTTTGGGCAGTCTATGAGTAATCAAGTTATAGAAGACCTTGATGCTATGAGACCACAGCAACTTGAATTGAAGGGGATATTACTGCTCACATGGCCGAGCAGCAGGTGTGGAGTATGATGATTTTTATGCTGCCAACTGGTGAGAGGGGAGCCTGTAATTCTACCAATGTGTTGGTGATATTATCTACTACTCTGTTGTAGATCCAGAACATAAACACCTCTTGCCCGCACGGCTTGGCAGCAAAATGTTTATGTAGCAGGTACGGGCGATCCACATAATATGGAGGGGGTTCCTATTTTCTATCCATCCTACTATGTCTGATGTGAAAACATGGATAGTGGAAAACCTAAACAGATAACCCTCCCTGAGGGTTGCATAGTACAGGTAATGGGCGATTATTGCAGATCATTTGCCTTCTCATCTTCTACATGCTGGCATTGTTAGAACATTGCATCGGATTGCTACTGGGTTATTGCAATGTCTGGAATAGGATATATCAAATATAGTCTGCTACAATCTTGGAAGGTGCAACTCCCGGCTAAACAGAGTGCACAATAAAGGACATCTAACTAAATGACCCTTTATGCTGTGTTCAGTTTCAATATCTTTACTTGCAAGAAGTTGTTTACAGCATTTTGATCCTGAGTACAGCAGGCAATGAAATTTGCAAAAAGCAGCAGAACATCAAATAATGAATAAGACTTTGTCAGGACCAAAATCAGACTACACAAAGGAATACCTTAAGTTTTTCACTCTCCTAAATAATGCCATAGGTGGTTTCTGGAATTCTTTAATCGGAGGATTACAGGAACATAAATTCAGCCAATATTTGGTTTTAACAAAACATCTCTAGACACCTCCATGAAAGACTGTCTCTCTTTATTTATCATTTGTATTGGATAACCTCTCTCTTTAAATAAATTTGACATTTAATCAAGTCTTTTCTTAAAGGAGCAGTAAATACAGCAGATTTGCTAAATCAACAAATTAATGATAAAAAGACAATGCAATAGCACTTAGTCTGAACTTCAAATTAAGTTAGATTTTTTCTAACAAATTTCAAAGTTATGTGTATTTCCACAGCCCCTGTACCATGTGATAGCCATCAGCCAATCACAAATGCATATACGTATATTCTGTGAATTCTTGCACATGCTCAGTAGGGGCTGGTGACTCAAAAAGTGTAAATATAAAAATACCGTGCACATTTTTTGGTAAATTGGAAAGTTGTTTATAATTGCATGCTCTATCTGAAACATTAAAAACAAAATTTATGCTTACCTGATAAATTTCTTTCTTTCTTGACATGATGAGTCCACGGACAATCATCAATTACTGTTGGGAATATCACTCCTGGCAAGCAGGAGGAGGCAAAGAGCACCACAGCAAAGCTGTTAAATACCACTCGCTTGCCCACAACCCCCATCATTCGACCAAAGGGAAAGGAAGTAGAGAAGCAGAGGTGCCTGAGGTTTATGAAAAAATAAACTGTCTTAAAAAACAGAACAGGCCGTGGACTCACCGTGTCAAGAAATAATTAAATTTATCAGGTAAGCATAAATTTATTTTCTTTCTAATAACACAGTGAGTCCACGGATAATCATCAATTACTGTTGGGAATCAATACCCAAGCTAGAGGACATGGATGATAAGGGAGGGACAAGACAGGGAACCTAAACAGAAGGCACCATTGCTTGAAAAAAAAAAACTTTCTCCCAAAGGAAGCCTCAGCCGAGACAAAAGTACCAAGTTTATAAAATACTGAAAAAGTATGAAGGGGGGGACCAAGTTGCTGCCTTACAAAACTGTTCCACAGGAGCTACATATTTAAAGGCCCAGAAAGAAGACACAGCCCTCGTGAAATGAGCTGTGATTCACTCAGAAGACTGCTGCAGCAGATTCATATGCTAAGAGAATTATACTCTTCAACCAGAAAAAAGAGAAGCCGTCATAAACTTCTGGTCCTATCGTCTCTCCGAGAAACAATTATAACAGGAGACTGGCGAAAATCCTTATTCGTCTGCAAGAAGAATTACAGAGCACGCACCACATCTAAGTTGTGTGAAAAGAAGGAACAACAATTTCCTAATAAATGTTCCTATCCAAAACAACCCTTGGAAGGAAACCCAACTCAGAAAACAGAACCACCTTATCCAAAAAAAAGGTGAGGAAAGAAGAATCATACTGAAAACCAAAAGAACACATAGGCTCAAACAGAGCCAAACTCTAAAAAACCTTTCTTCAGACCCTCCTGGAGAAAGAACAGAAATATAAAAATTCTAACGCTACTCCAAGAGAAGCTCTTGAGAAAACATCAATAGACATGGTAAATCTCTCTAGATACAGACTTACCAACCTGAATCAAAGACTCAACAATTGAATCTGAAAAACCACACTTGGAGGAAACAAAGCGTTCAATCTCCAAGCAGACAGCTTCAGAGAAACGAAACTTAGATGAGAAAAGGGACCCTGATCAGATGGTCATTACTCAGAGGCAGTCTCCCAGGAGAAGAGATAACATCTCCTCTAGGTCTGCCTACCAGGCCCTGTGAAGCACACAGGAATAATCTGAATTATCTACGCCTCTCCTGTTTGAAAAGAACAAAGATCTGTAGAAAAGGAGCAAACCAAGAAAATAGAGAAGCCAAACTGAATCCTAAAGCAAAGCCAGGAAACTTAACAGAGCAGCATGCTGATCTCCAGATCTTTAACATAACCTGGACGATAGGCTTACTGCCATCTCCAACTCCAGCACCCCTCATTGAGAGTTAACCTAGAGAACACCTTCTGGGAGAAAAATCTGACTGTTCAAAAAGACCGCTCCCAGTATTCACTCCTGAAAAGTGAAAAACAGATAAACAAAGATGTGAGCGTCTGCTCACAAAACAATCCACACCAAGTCTGGCAAAGGAACTCCAGGTTCTATCCAGGAGGTTAACGAAACCACTGACGAAATTGAACCAATGAAACCGGAAAAACCAGATAAAACAACAGAGGCAAAGCCATCAGAGCAATAAAGATCGCTTTTAACAACAAAATGGTCATTATTACTAAGGAAAATCTCCTAAAGCATGAGCCCCGAGACAGAAGCACCTGAGAACTGAAAAATGTGGGTAACAGTCCTGCTACCTCCCGCAAACCAAGAAAACAATCTACCACTAATTGTAGATCTATCCTGCAAGACAACCACAGGATCCCCTGATCCACTATCTGAACATGCATAACAGCAGACACTCAGATGGAATCGGGCCAAGGAAAGATGTCCAATGAACCAACTATCAGACCAATTACCTCCATATATTGAGCCACAGAATGGCCAAACAGAAGAATGCCAAAAAGAAAAGACAAGGGGAACCCCCCCCCCACTACCATTTTCTGACCTATGACCAAAAAAATATCTTCAGCGATAGGGACACTAATATGGTCCATAAGAAACTACCCCTGTAGCTGGAACAAGGGAACTCCTTCAGATACACTTCCATCCATGGAATAAAGAAAAACAACAATGGAGCCTGGACCTTAAGACATCCAGGAAGTCATCAGAGCAATTCACAGAAACCTGAGCACTGGTAATATAGTCCCTTCTGAGGGCTATGGCAAGGCCAGAGGAAGGGCCATAATCCGGAATAGTTTGACAGAAAGACAAACTCAGGAACAGGAACATACATGTCCTTCAGGTCTATGGTAACCAAGAACTGAGCCTCTTGGACAAACACATAACTTGAATTCCTCTCTCATCACCAGGTACAGCTATTCTTGAGAGGTGAACCTGCTCCTGGAAGGAAGGACAAAACTATAATACAAAACCCTGGAAAAACTCAGACCACAGCCCCTAGAAGTCTATGGTCTATCATATCCAACTAAGAGAAAACAGATATGATGGGTCCCTACAGGATCTGATCCTGGCTCGGGTGACAACCCTACCTGCTGAATGAACGTTAGCTGCGGGTTTCTTCAACAACTTCCCCCTAATCCAAACTAACTAGGTATCCAAGATGACTTGAACTGCTCTTACTTGGAAAACAAGGGAAAGAGCCACAAAATAACAGCCTCTCTGTTCTGGGACTTCCCACAGGATCCACCTTATAGGACTCCAATCTGGAGTCACATCAAAAAGATGCCATCCTTGATCATAAAGACTGCAACCATAACGAGGCATCTATCCTTTATATGGTTAGAAGTCCAGATTGGTAATTTTAATAAAAACCACATAAGACTATGAGTGAGAATGCTAAGCAGAAGCACTGGATTAGATTAGAACCTGAGTCTTCTGGTTCCTAGATCAGAAACCGTTAACCACTAAATAGGAGCATCCAGCGACAGCAGCTGGATACGAACCAACAACTTTGAGTTGCAAAGCCACAAGCTAACCAATAGACTACATAGGCTGCAATGAGCTCCTATCTATAGGAGACAGCATATGATAAACTGGAGATGGGAGAAAAAACTTCCCTAACTTCTCCCAAACCTGAAAAAAATGTACAGGAACAGGAATTTTTTTAACTAGACTCTTGAGGATTAACAACGACAAAGAGTCGAAGTCTACCAGGTGGCCAACCCCTCCCAAAATCCAAAGGATGCTACCGATGCTACTGACAAGCCACCTTATCAGAATATAAGAAGGACCATAAGCGGAGCAGAAACCTACTATCTGAATAACTTACATTTTCCTCTAGCGAATTCCCTTTAAGATAGGAAAAACAGGTCATGCCACAGATACCCTAAGACACCTGGGCAGGCAATTCTGTCAGCAAACAACTCCTCCAGGAGATTGAGAGGAACCGCAGGGCACTGCATGAGATGCCATAAAAAGGCTTGGGACGTTATTATTATTATTTATTATTATCAGGTATTTGTAGAGCGCCAACAGATTCCACAGCGCTGTAAACATAGTCGGTGTACAGGATAGCTTTTGTAGGGGGCCAGTTGGGTAGAGGGCCCTGCCGAGAGTTGCACTGTTGTAGTCGGCTCTTACGTCTATATCGTTCCATAATACCACAGTTTAATTTAGCTCACAGAACCATAGATTGTGACCAGATTACACTTCCAGGAAAAAGA
>CAJPDP010031591.1:0-11792 GCA_905336975.1 Bombina variegata variegata
TGCTTTATTGCAGGTGTTAGGCTTTTTTTCAGCCGGCTCTCCCCATTGATGTCTATGGGGAAATCGTGCACGAGCACGTACAACCAGCTCACCGCTGACTTAAGCAGCGCTGGTATTGGAGTGCGATATGGAGCACAATTTTGCTCTATGCTCACTTCTTGTCTTTAAACGCCGAGTTTCTGAAAACCTGTAATACCAGCGCTGTAGGTAAGTGAGCATTGACAATAACGTGCAAGTTAGCAAAGCACCCCTCTTACCGCAAAACTCGGAATCTAGCCTTTAGTTTTTCACATGAAACTACTCAAAGTGAATCATGTTGTGATAGGACAAATAAATTTAAACTGACCAATAACACAATTGCATTATAAAAATATAACACAATATAAAAATATGACACAATATCACTTACTTTTCATTTCAAATGATAGGTAGATTTCAATGTTCAGGTGAACTTTATGTTCAGTAGAAGCTGGTGCCTCCAAACAGGATGAACATAAAACGACTGCCTATCATTTAATAATGGAATACATTGAATAGTTGTTGTTTTTTTTAAATCTGGATGCTCTATCTAAATAATGGAAGTTTATTTAGACTGTATTATCCCTTCACAACGAGAAAGATAAGATAATATTTTTTATAGCAAACAATATATCCACAACCCACTCATGAAGTAAGCACTTTGGTTATTCTGGTTTGAAGCTCAAACATAGAGAAACGTTCTGTTTATAAAGAGGCTATTACCTTGAAACTGAAAAATAATGGCTGCCACAACTGCATAAGTGCAATTAGTGGTTTGAAATCAATATTTTCAATGCCCCTAGGATGCTCCAACATGTAGAGTATTGTACATTACTATTATTCTGTATTAAAGAGATCTTTGCTTCTTTGGGCCTGCTTCATATTGTTCAATGTACTGGAACTTACAAACTAAAAACAATCTCAGTGCAGTATTTAGAGAGGCATAATATGAAAGAAGTGATATTTATTAGAGAGTGACAATTGTTGTTGCATAGAATTCAAAGTGAAAGTTACTGGGGGATAACAAATGTAGGAACATATTGTAATATAAAGAGTGAACATACATGCCAGATGATTTACTAAAGTATTAATCAATTCTCATACTGAATGAGAAAGTTTGTACAGCTCTTTGTAATGTAAGATGCCAGTCATATCAATCAGCTTTTAGGTAATGGAAATTGTAGGCACAAAAGATGAAGTAAATGGAGAAAAATATCACCTTAAACTAGAGAGGGAACCATACATTCCAGATGGTTTATCAAAGTATAATTCTCATACTGAGTGAGAAATCAATTCACACAGCTTTGTGATTTTCAAGGTACCACTCAATCAATTACATTTATTGTGAAAGAAAATGAACACATTCACATTACCTAATTAATGAAATTGTGTTATCAATATTAGCTCAGTCCAGTTAGATTATTATCACTTTTAAGAGAATGGATTAAGCAACTGTTGTTAAAGCAAGGAGCAGGATTTCTTTACGTCATAATATTTTTTTGTCTGACGATGGCATCAGCAAATCAATGAACAGATCCTTGAATGCCATAAAAGTGGAGGAAATGTTCAACAGAATCTGGTGCGTGAGAGACAGGTGCTGAGCATTAAAATTTACTTATTGGAAAGAGGGTCCACAAATTAACACAAGATAGGAAGAAAGCCTTGCAGCATGAGATAAGTCAGGTAGAATCAGTATAGGATATGATATATTCTCTAAAACTAGACTGTTTCAAAGGGTATCTAGACTGCCCTACACCCGAACAACCCACCTGCACGGCAAACCATCAGCCTTATGTTTCTGACTTCTATTTTGATGCTGGGGGAGAGGTAACCAGCATCAATATTGTTTGAAAACTGCATAAAAAAGCTTTTCAACAACTCAAATCCAAAGCATGTATCATACTCAACAAACGGCTGATTTCAGTCATTCTGAATGCCATTTTTTTAAAAGTGTCATCAAGTATCTGGACATTGCTTTATCGTAATGAAGAGAGTACGTTTGTGTTTGTTTTTTCGGGTGAAATGAACAAGTCTCTGATAAATTGGGCTGATTGTGTAGATATGCGTCAGATCAGCTATTTGATTTGCCTCAAAGCCTCCATACAATTTATGTTTTATACACAGTCAAAAACGTATGTTTCGATCTAAAATAAAGTTTCCTGGTCGTATCCATGACTACTATTTTGTTAAGATTAAACGGTGACACCAGAAACAGAGGTCTTTTAGTAAGTTGGGTTGTGAGCAGTGGGATGATGAGCACAACTTTATTGAGGCCAGGTTGACATATAGAGGCCCATTTATCAAGCTCCGTACAGAGCTTGTGGGCTCGTGTTTCTGACACGCCAGAAACACAAGTTATGAAGCAGCGATCCATAACCCTCTTGTTGTGAGCTGCTGGTGCAATGTTAAATGCCGAGAGCTTATTGCTCTCCGCATTCAGCGAGGTCTTGCGGACCTGATCCGCACTGTCGGATCAGGTCCGCAAGACCTTTAATAAATAGGCCCCACTATGCTTTATGTGTCCCCAACATAACAATTTTACTTGATCTATGTTATATGTTATGGGTGCATCTTCTATTTACCGTGTTATTTGGAGCCCAGCATGAAATGCATCTTATAAATGTTAACTCTAGTTATGTCTCTTCCCACAGTCACTTTCATTAGGTTCAAGAATTGATAAGTCCACTATTCTTGTACTATTTTGTTGCTGGTGGTATTATCCCATACATAGAGCATCAAGCTTGTTTTAGTATTAAAAACCTGAGGTTTACATGATGAGATCCATGAGTGGTCTCCTATGTTCTAGGATGCCTTCTGTTGTTTTAATGGATCGAGGTTACGAGGTCCAAGAGTGGCCTCCTGATCTGATGAGAAGGCTTATAGTTTAATTAGCATGTCCTTTTTTATGTTGTTTTATTGTAATTATTTCTAACACTCTTTTTCTGCACCATTGACAAAGCTAGATCATGATTATTCTCATATTGTTTAGCATGTCATTTGTTAATGTAATTGTATCTTGTTGTAATACTTTGCTTGTTTGCCAAAACCTAAGCTCAGCAATTTTTTTTAAATTAAAATTAAAAAAGAAATAATAATAAAAAATAAAAATATAGAAGTAAAATGGGAATTTGTTTAAAATTGTGTGCACTATCTGAACCATGAAAGAAAACTTTTGGGTTCCATGTCCCTTTAAAAGGATTAAAAGCCATAATTGAACATAATTTTGACTTTAGATGGGCTACAAAAGCAATTAAATACCTAGGTATTAATCTCCCAACACAGATGCAATTGTTATATAAATATAATTACACCCCGCTCCTTACTCAGTTTAGAAAAGATCTGTTGAAATGGAAGATATGCGGTTTCTCCTGGATGGGAAGAGTAGCATTAGTTAAAATGAACTTACTCCCACGCATCCTCTACCTTTTCAGAGCCCTCCCCATTAAACTAGTTAACACAGACATTATTAAAATGCAAGCTGAAATCCTAACTTTTATAAGGGGACCAAAATCAACAAGAATAGCGAAACAGGTAATCTGCAGGAGTAGGGGGGCGGGAGGGGTGGGAGCCCCGAACCTTCTGGAATACTATAGAGCAGCAAGATTAGCCCAAGAGTCCTGTCTTCTGAGGAGGTCGGAGGAGGCAACATGGGTATTTTTGGAGAGGGACTTGGGAGGATGGGAGGAAAGAGACTCGATTCTATGGGACCTTTCACCACACTCTGTTAGGACACATACCAAGACATATACTTCAGACTTGACTATACAGACTTGGGCACAGGCACTTAAAAGAACAGATTTATTTCCTAAATCCTCCCTACTGACACCGATCAGATGCCTTCTATCGGGAGACTCTCGCAGATTAGTTGCTAAGTGGGAGAATAAGGGACTCTATAGAGTGGCGGATGTGGTACTGGGGGGACAGTTACTCCCCTTCACCCAACTACCGTCAAAACTTACACCTATAGAACTACACTGGTATCTATACCTTCAATTGCGCTCCTCCCTGCACTCTTTCTTGTCAAAAGCAAAAAGTGGACAATATACAGTATTAGAGGCCTGCGGTGCGGGTCTTACCAGGATTAAGCATAATATTTCTAGAATATACATAACACTACAAACACCCAAAAACAGGGCTAAACCCGCGATTATAGAAGCATGGGAGAAAGACCTGAATATGAGTAAAGAAATACAGGAATGGGAGGAAATGATACAAGAAGCTGATAGAGGCCTGATTAGTACGGATCTAAAAGAAAATGTCATGAAGACCATATTTAGATGGTACCTGACCCCAATGAGGACAGCTCATATGCAACCAAATGGCAGTAACTAATGCTATAGAGGATGCGGTGAATTAGGATCCTATAGACACATGTGGTGGGACTGTAGAGAAGTTCAGGGGATCTGGCAGAACCTATCTACTTTGATTAGCTGATTGTTGGAGGAGGAGGTCACACTTACCATTCAGCAAGCATTGTTACACGAACATATAGACAACTTTCATAGATACATTAACACATTCATTAGAATCCTTTGCACAGTGACAAGGGTCTGCATTGCAAAACACTGGAAGGTGGGATCACCCTCATGGTCGGAAGTATACAATAAAATAGGCTACACCTATACTATGTATGAAATTGCAGCGGACACGTTAAACAATAGGGCCTCTTTCCAGAGGATATGGTACTACTGGATTAGTAACTCAACGTCTACCAGACCTAAATGGGTGGCTGGATCTGACTCCTAAAACACTACACCTATTCGATATCTGTGAGGCTCGAGGGATCGCCGGGAGGGGGGACACTCTTTTCCCCCTCCCCCCCCCTTTCTCTTTCTTTCCTTCCCTCCCCTCCTCCCTATCTTTCCTGAACTCTAATCACTTGAAAGGGGATATGGAAAAGTTATTTGTTAGCTTCTTTTTTTTCTTATTTAGAAAACTTACTTGATCACTACTATGTATAGGAAGCCTCCAGCCTACACTAATCTTTCTGGGCTCTTCAACAGGCAAAGAGTTCATGTGATAATATTTTGGTTGTAACCTTCCTGGGGTAGAGTCCAATAATAGTTGACCAATTTGTAAAATTTGAAACTTGACCTTTTTTTTTTTTGTAGGGTCCTCTACAATCTGAGTTGCTTCTCTGGGACATGTGCAGCACCATAAATTGCATAAGTGGTATCAGGGAGGGAATATTATTTGGATACGTTAGCATTGTTATCCCCTAAATATCCTAAAATATGTCTCATTGAAATTTTGGCTGGAAAAATTATTTTCTTTCCTTTTTTTTTTTTTTTTTTTTTCCTTGTGTATTGTAAGTATACTGGTGATTTGTCAATAAAAAATATTTAAACATAAAAGGATTAAAAGCCGGGGGAGGTGATTAGAAGATGGGGGTGGAGTTAAAACCGCCAGTATAGAATGCAAGTTGTTTCTTACCCTGTAACCCCCCATTGGTAATTATAGAGGGGTGCTGGGGCTGCCATGTATCCTGATTCATCTCTGTAGTACCCTCAAACCTCAAAGATGCCAGTTGACCTGAAAGATTTGTTTTAAATGTTTCCCAATGTTCGGTTCGGCATTATTTTATTCCTGTGCATTTGCTTTAGTTGAATTTTTATTTTTTTTGTTTAATAATTTTGTATTGAGATATTTGTCAATAACAAACGATAATTAATTTCCAATGACGAGCATAGTATAGAGATAAGAAATAAATTCAAGGAACATATTACAGACTGTGAACTTACAAGCATAGGTAGGAATCAAAACATGTCACATTCATTGAGAAAATATATATGAACGCAGCATTAATATATCGCATAGCTAAATTAGTCATATAATTAACATCATTAAAGCAGAGTTATGGCTCTACTAGGCTGCTCAGTATGTCGGACACAATTTCAATCTAAACAGGTTCACTACTCTAACCATAAACTGTCAATATACCATATCAATAAAAAAAATAGAAGGGAATATGGACATATTATGATATCTCTCTTTTCTTTATATTATATAGTTATGAGGTAACTACTATACGGCCACTTTTGGACCGAATGTGTCGCTAAAATAATATCTAATGGTAGTTACATAGGGACCACTCTTGGGCAACATGTAATAGTTTGCAGCTTGAGCATATAATAACACTTGAACTGTGGTTGCTTATGATAAGGAAAATAAAGTAAGTGTCAGCAACACTAAGTATAGTTAAGCAACCATTACTGTATGTATAAAAGGTAAAGGGTTTGAACTAGGAGGAAAATGTTAGTTTAGTACATTTTATATGGATGAGACCAATGGCACCTTTCTGGTCGCTCCCACTCAGTAATAGCTAGTTACTCTTTTACATTTCAGTTTTAAAGCCTTGCTCAAAAGATTAAGGACATAACCAAGGGAAATACAATACATCAGACTGCCCTGTGGCTAAAGTGCGGCTTGTACAAAGGTGATTGACTATACCTTTAGTGAAAAGGAACACGCTTGTGCGCAGCTGAAGATTAATTACACCGCATGCATGGGCTATTATGATCTTTATATGGAATTCCTAAGAAATGGGGCCTAATGTATGAGAAGCACATTGTTTGTGCACTATTTACATGTATCATCACTCTTGGGCCACATGTAATAGTTTACAACTTAAACATATATTGATGCTTGAACTGGGGTTGCTTATGAAAAAGAAAGTAAAGTGGGTGTCAGCGACCCTGAGTATAGCTAAGCAACCATTGCTGCATGTATAAAAGGTAAAGGGTTTGAGCTAGAAGAAAAATGTTAGCATAATACATTTGATATGGTTAAGACAAATGGCACCTTCCTAGTGGCTCCCATTCCGTAGCAGGTATTCACTCGTATACATTTAAAATTTTAAAGCCTTGTCCGGATGTTTAAGGGCAATACACAATGGAATACAATAAATCAGACCACCCTGTGGCTATAGTATGGTTTATACTACGGTGAATGACTATATCTTTAGAGAAGGGGTACAGTCACACGCATAGTCCAGAATCAATTACACAGCTTGTATGAGCTATTATGATATTTATATAGAGCTTCTGAGTAAAGGGTCCTAATGTATGATTAGCGCTAGGAGCACACATTGTTGCACTATTTACTTGTAACATCTGACAAAATATGTGTACTAGATACCCAGGTTGAGCAGAGTGATTAAAACTAAAAGCCAGGTCCCTTAACTAAACATCAGACTATACAGTCATCATTAATAAATGGGGAGCTGAGGAATAAAACAAGACTGACCGCAGGTCAGAGTGAACGTACAATACAAAGTCCAGAATATTGTGGCTGCCTTAGGCAAAACCATTATCTTGTGGAGAGCGGTAAAACACATTGAAACATCACCCAATTCCTCTTCTAGCATCGCTGAACTTGCCACAGATGAAATAAGGGTTCAGAGCGGAGCAAATGGTGAAAGGGTGTTGTTGGGAAGATCCCCCTGAGTACATCTGAGCCACCGGGGACAAGGATACCAGGTGAGTATGAGAGTTTGGGGTCGCATCAGTTCCTGCTAAAGAGGGTACCACAGGAAAATTAAAGTCACCGGTCTTCACCGGGACATTAGGTGTCTCTATACACCGCGTCGGGTGGTCGGCCGCATCCACCCACGCTAGTATCTTCTTCTTCTCAGGTGCTCTCCCGGTCCCAGGAGTACGAAAGATAGATGCTGCTTCATAGCTCAAAATGCTCTCCACAATGCTGAGAGGGGACTGTGGGCGGCTATGCTGCATGTCATGCTCCATTGCAGTTGCCATGTGCTTCTCCTTGTACGGTTGCTTTTGAGGGCGTGTTTTCGTGATGGCTATAAGATGAGCGGGATAAGCTGATGAAGAAAGGCCGCCGCCTTACCTCTTTAGACGTCCTGACTAATGGTTCTGTATATTCAATCTCCAAAAGATAGATATCAGCCGGTGCAGCTATATTTTGCAAAACAAATTCCACTAAAAAGAATACTGATTATCAAGGTGGAGAATATATAGTCAGTATATTGTTCTTATAAGGCCTGGAGCTTGTGAGTTTTGCATCTGGACATGGCGGCTGCTAGGACACGCCCCCTTAGTTGAATATTTATTTGGATTTGTTATGTTTATTTCTGACGGGAACAGTAAATATATTCAACTAATTTAACAAAAAAATCTTACATTATAGAATTTGCACTATTAAAAAAACCTGTCATTTAACTCTAACTGAACATACATCTCGCTAATTGAATTTAAATAATGGGCTCCATTTATGAAGCTGCGGACACAGCATCGGAGCCCAGGTGGACCTGAAATGCTAGTTATGTAGTTGCAGTCAGAACATTTCTGTAAATTAGCCTCTCCTCTACCTCAATGTTTATTTAAACCTAACTGCATTAGGTTGGATTGTGACACCAGTGGTTAGCTGTATCTCACTCAAATCAAAATAAAACTTTCCTGATTCAGATACAGCAGCAATTTTAAAAAACTTTTTATATTTACACTTTTTAGTCCCCAGCTCCTACTGAGCATGTGCAAGGATTCACAGAATATACGTCTATGCATTTGTGATTGGTTGATGGCTGTCACATGATACAGGCCTTATAGGAGTGGAAATAGACATAACTTTCAAATTTGTCAGAAAAAATCTACGACTCATTTAAAGTTGAGACATAGGGGAAGATTTAATAAGCAGCAGATGCTGCTTTCTTCACCCGATGTTTCTGGCTAAGTTAAAAAGCAATGGTAATAAGAACGCTGCTCCTTAACTTGTCCGCCACCTTTTAGGAAATGCTTGTGCAATGTTAAATGCTGACAGCGTATGCAATGTCGGGAGCCCTACATTTGATAAATTGACCCCTAAGTGCTTTTGCATTGTCTTTTTAGCATGCATTTGTTGATTATGCAAATATACTGTATTTACTGGTCCTTTAAGGGTTAAAGACAGAGGCAGTTAGGTTTAAAGAAAAAGTAGTGGATTGAAGTAAATGTTAAAGCGGGGTTTGGGGTCTCAGGACTATATGGTATAAAAGTGGTGTCTAAGTTATACAGGTATCCATCTTTGGAAGAGTAAAGTCCACTAGACTCTAGAGAATGGTAATATTATTGGTTTAATTTTTCCTATGATCCCTGTATTTTAATTACAGTCTTTTTATTCTCTGCATAAAATCTTTCAAAGTGTTGTCTAAAAGAATAGAAAAAAAAAGTAACTTCTTCTTAACTTGTTTTAATTGCAGTCAGAAACTACTAAACCTATGTAATTTAAATCTGTATGGGATGCAAGTGACTAGCAAATGAGTTGAACGTTTTTATTTATTTTTCTGCTGAACTGAACAGTTGTGGAGATATGAAAAACAGCATTTAAAATCACGCAGCTGTAATAATTGTCCTGTCTGTTTGCAAACATTTAACAAAAATGACACTAATTAAAGCTAAATGAAGAACAAATGTCATGCATGAATATAACACATTAAAGGTCACAGGAAAGAACTGGAAGCCAGAATTGGGTTGATAAAGTGGACCAGGTTTGGCTTGTACTGATACGGTGATGTCTGGATAAAGGGCTGGCAGCAAGAAGACCAACGCTATAGAAATCCCTCTGGAGACTGTAATAACTGGTGTCTAATTGATTAATTATGACCCCTCATGCAAGCCGTGCCTTATAAATATTATTTCTGAATTATCTCTACAGAGCAGGCATTTTCCGCTGCTCCATTACTGCCAGTTCTGTGGATAGAGAGAATATTTTATTTCCTGTCCTCACTAGCAGGTGAAACTATTAAACTTAAGGAGTAAAATAAGCCAGCTGTAATGCCCTGAAACAGTCGGTTCTATCCCTGAGTCATATGAAATAGATTGTGTGCTCTACGGGCAAGATCAATGTTCTTCTAGTCATTTAGGTGACAGTAATCAGAGAAATGGTGACATAGACATATTCACAGTGACAACCACACTGCTGCTAATACAATCCTCAGTGCTAGTTATAAAGCTGAATCATTCTACTAGTGATGATGATTGTATCAGTGTCAGTTACCACTCAGGACCAGTGGTGCTGTGTGAGATCTGAGTTGTACTTCTACTATGTGTTTAACACCTTTTCGGGGGGGGGGTAAACACATAGTCACGCAGAGTCTTAAAATAATATGCTTTAAAGAATTAAAGACAGTAACACACTAACACAGACACACACTAACACAGAGACGCTAAACACAGGTGTACATTAATACTGACACACACAACAAATATAAAAACCTAGACACTAACACATACACAAAAAGAGAAAGACAAAGAGAAAGACACAGAGACAAATAACATACACACAGGGACAAAGACACTTAGACAGGCACTGAGAAAAACACAGACACACATCCTGATTAGCAATTTCGACTTAAAGGGACAGTCTAGTCAAGATTAAACTTTTATTATTCAGATAGGGTATGCAATTATAAACAACTTTCCAATTTACTTTTATAATCAAATTTGCTTTGTTCTTTTGGTATTCTTTGTTAAAAGCTCAATCTAGGTAGGCTTATATGCTGATTTCTAAGCCCTTGAAGGCTGCCTCTTATATCATTGCATTCGGACTGTTTTTCACAACTAGATAGTTATAGTTTATGTGTGCCATATAGATAACACTGTGCTCACTCCCGTGGAGTTACCTAGGAGTTAGCACTGATTGGCTAAAATGCAAGTCTGTCAAAAGAACTGAAATAAGGGGGCAGTGTGCAGAGCCTTAGTTACAAGGTAATCACAGAGGTAAAAAGTGTGTTAATATAACTGTTGATTATGAAAAACTGGGGAATGGGTAATAAAAGTGATTATTTTTTTAAACAATAAAAATTTAGGAGTAGCCTGACCCTTTAACTGGTACACACAACCATCTAAACTTCAGTGTTTGGTGAAAACCCTTTATGTATTTATTGTACTTTTTAAATAATCAAAAAAACATACTGGCATGATACTAACGGGGGGATATTTTCTCACTTTGGGGGGGAAAAAGTTGAATTAAGACTCCCCTTTAACAGCTAATTAAAAAGAGATTTTTTATTTTATTTTGTTATTCAGGCCAATTACGTTACTTGACTAGCATTTACAAACTATGAAAGAAATGATAAACAAGCAATTTGACAGTTATCTTGTGGGACAGGACCACAGAACAAATTTAACATCAACAGCCAAGAAAGAGGCAGATTATACACTATAGCTGCTGCCAATTTAAGAAAATTAAAACTTAAGGAAAATATCAGCTTCAAGTTACTTTTATAGTGAAGACTGACATGCAGGTGAAGATTGCTACCCGCATGTGCATCTCATAAACTTTGCGTGTGTTGCTAAATAAAAAACTTAAGGAGCACATTAATCTGCCCCTGCTGCCTGCCACCATTTTTTTTTTTTTTTAATTATTCCAGAGTCCCGGGCGCTTTAGGAACATATGAACAAAAATACATCATCTGAGTAAGAGCGGCCCAGTACCTTGTGTTCTGTAGTACTTGTAGCCAGAGGAGGCTGGCAAGGTTTATCACAGGTGACAAGTACAGTTCAGTAGCCCAGGTACAGCTATGGCCCCCTCTGACATTTTATATTTAATAATTAAAAAATACAAAGGAAGCGAAACACCAAGAAAAACATGAATAAGGATGTTAAATACAGAATTTTAATGAGAACTTTTTCTAAAACAAGCATGTGTGTGTGTGTGTGTATATATATATATTTACACATACACACAAACACATAAATACATATATAAAAGCATTACACATTCAGAAAATTTATAATGATGCATGGCCCTAATAAAATGTTATATTTGATACC
>CAJPDP010031607.1:0-11753 GCA_905336975.1 Bombina variegata variegata
AAGTGAGCGGTGACAATAACGCGCAAGTTAGCAACGCACCCCTCTTACCGCAAACCTCGTAATCTGGCCGATTATTTTTTATTATTATTATTATGTAGATGTTTCAATTCTAAAAAAGAGAAGTAGAGTCCCTTCCGTGGAATTCAGAACCCTGAATCTCCTACTTGCTGCAAAGTGATTGTTTGAGCTGCAAAGATATGATGCTTAATAAGATAAAAGGTTTATTACATGTTGCCATCTTGCAAGTTTTTGCCTCAGCTCTAACTATTTCGAAGAATTTATGGCCTAGGTCTATAAAATGCAAGTTTTCTATGTGTTTTAAACATATTATTTTGTAATGTTCAGTTTTTCACATATTGACAGCAATACTGAATGATCCCCTAAATTATATTATCCTTTAGTATGGGACAGACCACAAGTCATTGTTCACATTCCTGACCCTTTGTGAAGGCAACATGTTACCCTCCGGTACAAGAAAAGTTGTTCTTGTATAAGGAGGGGGAGGGGGGAGAAGGGACTTTTATTCACAGTATTTACTGAATCTTCTGTGCTGTGGGACATCATAACTTGTCTTCTTAGGATTCAGGTCATCGTTGCCAACTACAGTGATCTCCTGCTCCACTGGCCACCAGGTAGTTTTAATGGCGAGAGCCCTATACCTCCTGGGTTGTTTAGAGGATGTTCAGAAGGTAAGAATTTTCTTTTTTTGAATGAGGGTGAGATGCCACTTTGATTTGTAGATGAACCCATGGTATTGACCACTTGTTCCATTCTGACACAAGGGCATTGTTTTACAAGGGGGGGACTTCTATAGACCCTATCACTCATCTGGGAAGAGGAAATTCCCTCACTTACCAATAAATGGTTTTATATCTCTGTCATTAGTAGGTGACTGATATGAAATGACAATCACCCACCTAATGTTTAACTACAAGGGAGGGGACAGTGGATCCAAAGGAGCTCCTGTCCTCTAAACAGAGCATATAACATACACACAAGGTGAGTACCCTGTATCAAATGATGGGTCTTATGCTCCTTTAGGTATCAAGTGATTTCCAAAGAGATTTGAATCATCTGTCTATTAGATCAGTTTTATGGTGCTCTGAAAGGGACTATTGTTGAATCAGTGAATCACGGTTGCTATTGTGATCAGCTGGTTATCACTTGGTCAAGTGACAACTATTATGAAATATGGGCCTGTGTTCTTTTAAAGAAACAACCAGCACTGTAGCTCTTGATCCGTCTCCTGTTCTAAAGCTGCAACACATTTGCCTCTAAAGCTTGATTTTAACTATGTGATGGGTTTAAGCACATTGAAAGCTTTTAGAAATGTGAAAACTAGAGAACATCCCTTTAACATTTAGTGGGTTGGTATTGGTGAATTTAAACTACAATGAGCATATACAAAATACAGTGTAAACAAAAAAGGAAGGCAACTTTTTATATCATTTGTTTTTCTTGGCATCAGGATGAAATACAATGTCATTACAAAAATGCAGATGCAACAAAGGCATCTTATGGTCACATTATTACATCCGTTCAATTGCTTTTAGTTACGTTACTCAATATATGATGGAACAAGAACCTTTGAATGAGAAATTACATTATGACAAAAAGAAATCCATAATTTAAGCATTAAACTTTCCCAAAGCACATGTTTTCATTCTGGGTAAGGGAATCAAGGTTATTTGAGCTAAAAAAAGCTTACATACAAGAAAATGTTAAAGGGAAAGCCATCTTTATATATGTTATTTGAGAGGATATTTTAAGATTTACATATCTACAGTTTTGAAAATAGATGTTACTATGCTCAATACTCTTACTTTTTATTCCACTGTTTATAGAGGCTTACCCCTGTCTACCAATGGATCTTTGGAAACTCTCCCTAAAAACCTTAAGCAAGATCTGTTGCCCACCAACATGCATTCCACACAAGTTTAGATATAGGGGTAGATATATTAAGTGTCAAGCTATATACTCTGTCCGCATTTATCATTGCACAAATGACTGTGCAATGCCATCCCCTGCATCTTAACTTCCATTTCAGGGAGCCTGAAATAATAGGACTCTGAAGCAGGATCCGCTGCTTAATAAATGGAACCCTTAGACTATTTTTTAGGTATCTTTATGCACAATTTTAAAAAACAATGAAGTGTCTATCCACAAATAGAGCTGTGTGAGCCTCAATTCCTTGTATGAGTGTTGCAGTTCCATATATTTGTTCTGGCTGTTTAAAAATAAAAATAAACAGCTTTAATTTAATATTTTTTTCATGCAAAAAAAGGTTTTAAATAGTACTCTTTCATTTAAAAATGACAAAATGTTGACATTTTCTACAAATGTATAAAAAGATATTAAATTAGTCTACATCTAAACAATATATTTAACAATATTTTTAGCTTTCAATTTGTCCTTTTACAAGTATTTAGGATTTGAAAAAAATTCATTTTTTTTCTCATCATATTTCAATTTTATAAGAAACAATTTAAAAAACTAATGTTCAGAGATACAGAAATGTACTTTGCAAAAAGAGCAAATTTTGAACAGAAGTCGTAAATCTATTTAACCCACAATAAAAAATACTTACACAGGAACTTTTTATTAAGATCTGCAAGTGTGTAATTACCAAAGAAAATTAGAAAAAGGTGCTTAAATGTACATTAATAAGACAGCACTACAATCATTCATTCATTTCAGGTTATTCTGCTGCCTCAAAATCCTTTAAATATCTTTGCAGAACTTATAGTTCAGACTTTTTTCTAAACTAGGCAACTACTGATATGCAATATCTATGCATTGCTTTGTATGTTAATTTTTGTATCAATAGATCAAGTTCAGTAAAGTTGGTTAAATACAACATATGCATTTGATACTCTCACTATGTACTTCATTAAGACTAGATCTTCAAACTAAACACTGACTGTGAAAAAGGGACCTCTGAGATGCTTCCAATTAAAAGTAGTTCTTTTTTGCACCTCGCCAACTGTTACAAATTAAGATGGCAGCACCTAAAACTGCTGAAAGCTCACTGACCTGAATATAAATTAAAGATAGATTTCCAGTTAGCAGTTTAGTTTCTCTTTGCTTGTAGTTACGATCACATTTGGGACTTCAAAATAATAAAGTACCTACGTTTGTAAATCCATTTTCCATGTTATAAAAGTGAGATAAGATTTTTATAAAGCTGAAAAAAGAAGTAGGGAATGGGAAAAAAGCTCTAAATAGCTTATTTGATGGTAGTTTTTCACACTAAGAACAGCCTCTTTTAAGTCCATTTATACCTTTCAAAGAAGAAAACTTGGGGGTCGATTTATGAAGCAGTGGATGCTGCTTCCGACCCACTCCGATTCAGGTCGGATACGATCGGGTTGATTGACATCCCCTGCTAGTGACCGATTGACCGCGAATGTGCATGGGGCGGCATTGCACAAGCATTTCACTAGCAATGCTTGTGCAATGATAAATGCTGACAGCGTGTGCTGTCCGCATTTATCGATGTGCAGCGGACATGATGAATTCCTTGACAACTTGGCCACCTCTAATTCTGCGGGACTTCAAAACCTCCATTGATAACCATCTTCCCTTGATGCCTTCAATCTCTCACAGTTCTCCACATTCCCTACTAATCAAGGCAGGATTGGCCTACCAGAATACCAAGAGATTTCCCGGTGGACTGCAGCAGCTGGGGCTGGAAAGCTACAATTTAAAGGGGTGATTAATGGATGCAATTGGGTTGTATGGTGCCTAAAAACAACAACCTGGCACTTTTTTAAATAAAAACTAAAATAATATAATTCTGACAAAAAAAATTGGGGAAAGGAGTATCCCAGTAATCCTCTTTGATAAGAATGGGGCATGCATATTGTAATGACTCAACGGATAAAAGGGCTGGTCTACAAATTTTCCAGGGCTGCTTTTTATTCCCAGTCCAGCCCTGCTACTACTGAGCATGCCTGGAGGAAATCTCGCGCTGAACTGGATTTCATCCACCATAAATTCATTCTTAAACATCTGCCCTTCACTTAGCCAAGCAAACCAACTTCTCTTCTCTTATATCTACTCATCCCTCAAACCCTAAAAGTCTCTTCTCTAATTTCAATTCTCTCCTCTACCCACCCACACCACCCTCTTCATCCTCAAGACCTGGCAGACTACTTTTTAAACAAAATGCATACTATCCAAAGCAAGATCCAGACACAAGCCTGCAATCTTTCATCTCCACCTCGGTCACCCTCTCTGCCACTTTCTGCATCTTCCCCCGGCCACTGAGAATGAAGTGGGTTCCTTATTATCTTCCTTACGCCTCAGTACTTGCCCGCTTGATCTTATCACTTCACATTTAATAGCTTCCCTGTCTTCCACCCTCACTCCAGTTCTTCCTCACATCTTCAACCTATCCCTTTCTACCGGTCCATTCCCATCTTATTTCAAACATGCAAAGGTCACTCCCATCTTAAACAAACCCTCCTTTGACCCTAGTTCTCCTGCAAACTACTGCCCCATATCACTGCTTCTACTAGCTTCAAAACTCCTGGAAAAATGTGTTTTCTACCGCCTAACCCACTTCCTGTACTCCAACTCCTTTCTTGACCTGCTGCAATCTGGCTTCCATCCCCAACACTCAACTGAGACTGGCCTCACTATAGTTACTAACAATCTTCTACTAAAAATAACCACCCCCTCCTCCTACAGACTTTCAGCTCTCTTGGTCTCTGTGACACCACCCTCTCTTTGATTCTCTATTATCTCTCTAACAGGTTCTTTTCTGTGTAATTTGCTGGAGACTCCCCCTCTTCAATACCTCTGTCAGTTGGAGTACCTGGGTCCTCTACTTTTCTCTATTTACACATCTTCACTGGGTAAACTTATAAACAGCTATGGCTTCAAATATCAACTCTATGTTGATGATACTCAGATCTACCTCTCCACCCCTGCTCTCTCTCCTTCTGTCATTTCTCGTGTCAGCTACTGCTTATCTTGCATTTCTAACTGGATGGCCTCTCAGCACCTAAAGATTAACATGTTGAAGACTTACCGTATGTTAAGTCAACGATCTCTCTATTTGTTTTGCTTCTAAGCAGTGTGATAATGTATAATTACTTTTATGTTTTATATTTGTCAGTATTGATAAATAAAGATATTAAAAATAAAAAAACATGACCAAGACTGAGCTCCTTCTAATCTCCCCTCTAGTTCTACTCCTGTTCCTGTACTAGTCCAATTCTGGACTTGTCTATCACTGTGGCATTCACAGCAGAATTAAATTCAAAATTCTCACCCTGACCCACAAAGCAATTCTTCAACACTGCCCCTCATCACCTGTCCTCACTAATCAACAAATATACTCCAGCCCACCCCATAAGGTCCAACAATGACCTGTTCCTTGCATCTTCTACAAACACCTCCTCCCATTGTAGACTGCAGGACTTTTCTTGTGCAGCACCAACCCACTAGAACACACTTCCTTGAGCTGTCTGACTTTCCCCTAATTTCTCCTCCTTTAAACAGATATTTTTGTTCAAGAAAGCCTGCCACCCAAGTCAGTAACAAATGAATTCCACTTAAAATTGCCTTCATCTAACTATGTACTAACATCATTCCATCATTAATTGCAATTATACAATACGAGGAGGGTATTTAAGGATGATTAAGAAGTAGATCCGTTATGGCTTGACAAAGGCTCTCTTGGAGCTGAAACGGGTTGCCGCTAATGGATTACTCACACAGGAACTACTGTGACGATTCACATAGGAAACATCGGAAGGTTGGACGCCATCCCCGAATTTGTGGGCGTGCTTGGAAAGAAGCACGGATTGTCTTGGTGCCTAAGCAGCATACAGGATCGCTGCATAAGAAAAACCATCTTCAATAGCTTTCAAATAAAGCTACACAGTATCAGGATAATACAGCACCGGATCATAATTAAGGTACCTTAACGGAACTTATAAACTGCAGTCTAAGGACATAGGTATATTTGTGATGACAAAAACATACATCGCAAATTACAGAGTTACCGTTTTATAACAACAAAAACCTGCTAAGAGACTAATAAGGACTGAAAGTCTGAAAAAAGTTTGATTGCTTTAACTCCTATTATACTTTATACGGATCAACGTGGGTATAATTATACAATATATTCACTTGATTTAAACATTGTTTAACAACATTGTGTTCTAACCACGTTTTTATGCCACATATCTGTTATATAATATTTGTTGCTTTGTGTTATAAATTACTCCAATTTTTTAGAATTATATTATTTTTTAACATCTTTTATAAATCTCATATGCATTTAGGACTAACAGGTTCAGATTAATTTGTTAGTTACTTTTAATATTAAATATTGTAAATATTGGTACCAATATATTTAGAAGCCTATATAAGTAGAATTATACATAGTAAACACTTTATATTTTTATTTATAGTAACTCTTACGTTTTATGATATTAACTAAATCAATTGTTTGTTTCAAGAAGTTTGTATTGGTGAATTATTTTACCATTTATTATATGGAATATATTTTTTAACTTATGATAAATTTTGAAAATACTGCCACACAATAAGATCTTAAGCCAGTGTTTTTACACAAGCGCTCACATATAACACTTTTTTCTGTATCATTCTCAACCTTACAGTCCCCACCTCCTGTTTATCTCCCACCTACACTTCTAGATTGTAAGTTCCCACGGGCATAGGGCCCTCAATTCCTCCAGAATTTGATACATTTTGTCCTGTCTCTTAAAAATATTGTATCATTGTTGTACTTTTATCTTTTGTACCCATGGACTGTGCTGTATAATTTTTTGATGCTTTATAAATAAAGTATTATAATAATAATACTACTAATAATAATAATAATGTCTTTAAGTGTAACATATTAGCATATCTGTTTTATTGTGTTAAAGTAGTAACGCTGGATAGAAAAAGATGTCTCAGCGGTGTCGCAGGCTGGAATTGGGGGCTGGCAATGGGAGTTCAAGAGGTGTGCTCCGAATTGTTCACCTACGCTAATGCCAAGCATGCAGAATTCATAAAAACTCTATTGCCCTGCATGGTATTTTGTTTCACAGATCTGTCTCATTGCTTCAAATATGATGAAATTGTCTCAATTTTTTTTCTTTTATTTTTTCACCTTCTCTTTATTGCTTTTATTAGACTGGACTGTTTTATCAAGGGTGTTTTTCTGGAATTTCATTTGTTTGTGCTGCAACGTTTTGAAAGTGTTCTAGTGATGCCATTGTCCTTCACAATGGAGCACATTCTGAGTGGTGAACGGTTACTAGATAAATGCTGCTCCATTGGAAATGTTGGCGAGGCACAAGTTGCAATGTTGTAGTTTCACAAATGGGTTTCATAATATCTAGGTCCATGTCTGGTTTCCCCTATTAGTCCATAAAACCACAAAAGAAAAGGTCTTAATCACCTAACAAAACATAAGTATCTGAACTAATTTATAATTTATAGACGTGCATTAATTTCATTATGAATGCACTTTGGTTAACAGACACAGATATCCAAAAGAATGCAGTACGAAATTTAAAGAAAATTAAGGAATTATGCCGAATTTGTCAGTATTCATTTGTTTCCTTTAAATAGATAAAAAAAATACTTACCTACATGCGCTGGAGAGCTCCTCTTCTTCACAGAGCTACTGCCGCGCTAAGCCTCCAGCCATGCGGCTACGGCTCTGTGAAGAAAATGAGCGGGTTAGCGCGGCTCTCCATTGCTTTTCACCTGTAGCAGTGGAACATGTACATTTGTTTAACCAAAATAAATGTAAATGTTCCACAAATGGTCAGTATTCGTTTTGTTTAAAATGAGTCGAATACCAAACAGCACGGGTGCAGGATATTTGGAATACAAAGTATTTTGAATATTCTAAACAAAGATTTAGACGAACCAAAAATTTTGCTCATGCACATGTCTTGTAATTTCCCACCCTGGGAACATTATTAAGTAGCTCCATTGTGCCTATTCACAGAGGTGAAATGTCCAGTACAACAGGAGTCTTGAATTATGCTATGTTTGGCAGGTTTACTGAATTCAGAAAGAGTGTGAGCATCAGGATACAAAGCATAATGCCCTTTAGTAAATACAGAAATTGCGCCTTCTATAGAATTTACCCTAGATCTATGACTAAATGGCATTTCCTCAAAACCAAACGTCAAAATCACCTTTCATAGCAGGTCAGACTCAGAACGTACAGCTAAATGCTTACAATTCTTTCGACCAATGATTCTGAAACAGTGAGGAGCGGTGAAATAGCAACCAAACTAAACAGATAGCACTAAAACAAAACAGATAGCACTACAACTAAACAGATAGCACTAAAACTAAACAGATATACAAACCAGTAAGTTGCTATTCAAAAAGTCTTGCAACTTATTTTGAGGAGATTTGCGTACACGTTAACCCCTCATTATTATTGGTAAGCGGAACTATAGGAAGTCTATCGCTAGATATAGAAGCACATAGGTGTCTAGGTTTTTCAATTATATATAACTTTAGATGCATATAACACATATGTGTTTAGAAGAGACCTATACTTTCCTACACACAGTACCTGCCCTGTTTCAGGCATTTTTAAGTGAATAAGAAAATAACCCTTTTCTCTAACTATTGCTCCAGTATATGCCAATAATTTTAAAAGTATTTATTTTGTTCTATATTAAAACTCTAATTAACTTACTCACTATCAATGACAGACTGTTCAAGTACATTCATCAGTTGCAGTGTTAAATGCTCCAACTTGCCTTCTAGCCATTACACAGTGTTTTATGTTCTGTTTTAATTTTTAAACTTTCTTTACGATTTCACAGCTTGTTCATTATAAGTTTCTGGATTCTCAGAATCATAAAATAGACCAGTTAAGGAAACAGACACAAAACAGACATAGGCCTAAGGGATTTCTTCCTAGCTTTGTCTCAGTGACTGGCATCTCTCTCATATGTTAATTTTATATGATCTGGATACCAGGCTCTGACTTCCAGGCATTTCAGTCTATAAATATATAATAAGAGCATCTCCCATCCTTACACTTGTCTCAAAAGAAAAGGGCCCTTGACATGGAAATGCCTGGTGATTTCTCATAGGTACACAAGTGTACAGAGGCTCAGCTCTTTACTTTTTTTACTCTGAAAAATCATTGATTCCTGTTGGGTTGAACCTTTACCCTTATTTATGATTAAATACATGTTTTGCAGCTTTAGAAGAAGGGCAATCAAAAGACTGCTCACCAACATGTTTTTGGCTTAAAGAGGCAGTAAAGTGATACAGCATGCAGTATTAAACAACTTAGGAGCAACAATGCACTACTGGGAGATAACTGCTGATTGGTGGCTGAGCATATATGCCTCTTGCTATTGGCATTAGTGCATTGCTACTCCTTCAAAAAAGGATACCACTAGAACAAAAATCACATGTGATAATTGAAGTATATTAGAGAGTTGTTTAAAATTGTATGTTTTATTTGAATTATGGGAGAAAAAAATGGTTTTCATTTCCCTTTAAAGAACAACACCCAGCTGAGGAGTCAATTCCAGTCCTTTAGAAAACTTATCAACTTATTTATCTACAAAAATCCCCAAAGAATATAATGGTGGCTTTTTGTAGAGAATCACTAGATAAGTTGTTTCTAAAGGACTGGAATTTGAAGAAAAAAAAAGAGTAATGAGCATCTTTTAATTTTTATTAGCCCTGTCTTCCTTGACTGCACTATTCACACTGGGCTAGATTACAAGTGGAGCGCTATTTTTAGCATGAAAGGCAAAGTTAAACTTTCATGAATCAGAGCATACAATTAAAAAAAAATCCAATTTACTTCTACTGCTATCACATGTATTAGGTATAGTTTTTTGAAGTTCCTTTTTATGAGAGCATACTGAGATAGGCTCATAAGTGCGCACACTATCGGACAAATTACGAGTGGAGCGCTAATAGTTACGCATGAGCGATAAGGGGTATTATGTGGCTGTTTGCCCGCGTCGGGTATTCTGCTCATATTACAAGTAGACATAAATGTTGTCGCTTGGGTGCTAGGATTTTTTTTCCACTTTTTTTCTCTACTTAACAGAAAAGGGATCCAATGCATTTATATATATGTCTATATATGTATACAAATCTGTTTATGTGTGTTTGTGTATATATATATACTGTATATATATGTCTGTAAATACGTATATACACATATATATGCATATATATGTATAAATATATAACTATATACATACATATCCATCTTTAGAGATGTATATGTATGTATGTCTATGTTAAAGCCCGTTGCCTGCCTTTTTTTTATTAACACTTAGGACCTCATATCTTTGAGCCTTTATAACTTTTTTGTGCAATTTCTTTTGAATATTTTTTTTAATTATTAGTTAGTGTTATTATGAGTGTAAGTGTACTTTGTAATGTATTTTTGATGTGTTCTGTGGCATTTTTATATTTCGCGAAACTGTTAACCAGAGTCACGGTAATAATTCTAGTGTAGTGCTCAAACAATCGCGTTTACTTTCAACTCGTAATACAAGCGGTAAGCACGACGAGTACAATTTCTCGCGATAAACACCTCATCATTCCGGTGCAAACATTTGCGCTCTACTCGTAATCTAGCCCTTTATTAAATATGAATATTGCATAAATATGATTTTACATAGACATATATATATATATGTCTAGATATGTATACATATGTATATAACTCTTATCTTTGAGCTCTTATAACTTTTTATTGCATTTTTTTTAAGAATTTAAATTTGTGTTATTATAAGTGTAACTGTACTTTTAAATGCATTTTTGATGTATTTTGTGCAACTTTTTATTTGAGTGTAAAAGTTAACCAGAGCTCTGAAGTCGTGCTAACCCAACATGTCTTAAATTCAATTGCGCTTTACTTTCAACTTGTAATACGCGCGCTACTTCCTATGCGTGAAAACACCTGTGATAAACCCCTTATTGCTTGTGTGCAATTGTTAGCATGCCACTGATAATCTAGCCCTAAGCACACCAATAGTTAAAGTGACAATAAATAAAGAGATTCATGTTACCTGTCTATAAAGTCATACAATACCTGAAAACTATCAGAGGAAGCACAGTGAATTCAACACTAATGCTGATAGCTCCTAAAATCTAACTACAACTCTACGTATGGGCATCACTGGTCAAGGTGCATTGTGGGTAGTAAAAATAATGGTTGGCATTAGTCCTTACCAAGGGAGGGCAAAGCAGCAACAGGACAAGTCTAGAGTAAAGCGCAGGGGATCCTGAGTTTCCCTTTGTAAAACTGGGACATTTATATTGAAGGAACTGGAAGAATGGTGAAAGGGACAGTGAGCAGAGCTCCAATGCATTATAATATTGCAAAATATGGAACAGTTTAGATGTTTTTTAGATGATTACGAGTTTTGCGGTATGAGGGGTGCGGTAATAACTTGCACGTTATTGTCCCGCTCACTTTCCTACAGTGCTGGTATTACAGGTTTTTATAAACCCAGCGTTAACAGGCAAGAAGTGAGCATAGAGCAAAATTGAGCTCCATACCGCACTCCAATACCAGCGCTGATGAAAGCCGCGGTGAGCTGGTTTTACGTGCTCATGCACGATTTCCCCATAGACATTAATGGGGAGAGCCAGCTGAAAAAAAGCCTAACACCTGCAAAAAAGGAGCGTAAAGCTCCGTAACGCAGCCCCCTTGATTCCTATGGGGAAACTAAATGTATGTTTACACCTAACACCCTAACATAAACCCCGAGCCT